>OZ038493.1:1593357-1645857 GCA_964036315.1 Acanthosepion esculentum
TTGATGAACAAACATGGAAAAATATTGGAAGACCCAAATTATCTGAAACCAAAAAAAACGCTAGAGGGGTTTCAGGAAAAAAATTTAACTTTATGGGAGAATTAAAGTGCAATATTTCATTATGTGGCAAGACTGCAAAAACGAAAGTGTATGTAATCCAAGGGATTAATTCATGTCTTTTTGGAGTAGACTGGATAGTACTTTTTGATTTGTTTGAACTCCCAATTAACTCATTTTGCAACATAATAAACAGTGCAGAAAAACAAAAAAGTATTAAAAATGAAAAATTCATGAATGAAATAAAAGAAGAATATACCAGAGTTTTTTCTGAGGGGTTGGGTTTATGTACTAAGACGGAAGTCAAATTTGAACTCAAGGAAAATGTGAAACCAATTTTTAAACCTAAGAGGAACGTTCCTTTTTCCTCCTTAGACACAATTAATAAGGAATTGGAAAGGCTAGAAAAAATTGGAGTGATATCTAAGGTTGACCATGCTGATTGGGCCTCGCCCACAGTCTACGTTAAGAAGAAAAACGGAAAAATAAGAGTGTGCGCAGATTTTTCAACAGGGTTAAACGATTGCCTTAAAAATCACAGTTATCCACTACCTTCACCAGAAGATATTTTTTCAAAGTTGAATGGTGGTAAGATTTTTTCAAAATTCGACTTGTCTGACGCATACTTGCAGATTAAAGTGAGTGACGAATGCTCAAAATATTTGTGTATAAATACACATAAAGGTATTTATAAGCTAAATAGGCTTCCTTTTGGCTTAAAGGTCGCCCCAGCTTTGTTCCAACAGGTGATGGACACTATGCTGGCAGGCCTTGAGTTTGGTACCGCCTATTTAGATGACGTTCTAGTAAAAAGTAAGAATGTTCAAGAACATAAAACGCACATCAGAGCGATATTTAAAAGACTAGAAGAGTTTGGCTTTAAATTAAGCCACGAGAAGTGTAAATTCTTCATGGAAAGAATTACATACCTCGGACAGGTGATAGACAGTGAAGGCAGGAAAGCGGACCCACAGAGAGCCGATGCAATTAAGAACATGCCTGCACCCGACACAGTTGCGAAACTACAATCGTTTCTGGGGTTGGCCCAATATTATGCAATCTACATACCTAAAATGTATGATTTAAGAGCCCCCCTTAACGAATTGTTGAAAAAAGACAAGAAATGGTTTTGGTCGAAAGATTGCGAGACGGCTTTTCAGAAAATAAAAAAATGCCTACTCTCAGATCTCGCCTTTGCACATTATGATCCTGAGAAAGAGATCATCCTGGCAACTGACACAAGTTTATACGGAGTGGGGGCTGCACTGCTACACAAATATGAAGATGGCACTACTAAACCGATCGCGCACGCGTCGAGGACTCTTCTTCCGGCTGAAAAAAATTATAGCCAGATCGAGAAGGAGGCTTTGTTGATTGTGTTCGGGGTTAAAAAATACCATCGCTTTTTACATGGTAGATCATTTGTACTTCAAACGGACCATAAACCGTTACTTACAATATTTGGAGGTAAAAAAGTCATTCCTACGCATACAGCTAATCGTTTATGGCGATGGGGTGTAACCCTGCTTAATTACCATTTTAGGATGGAATACATCAAATCTAAAGAACATGGGCATGCGGATGGACTGTCAAGGCTAATCCCAAAAAATGAAGAAATTTTAGAAGAGACGGTTATAGCAGCATTAACTGAGGAAAAAGAAATATCAGGTCTCTTGTTGAATACAGTCAGGGAATTGCCGGTAACTTTGGACCAAATAAAAAAAGAAGCGGAAAAAGATCACTATATTGTGAATTTAAAGAACCAGATGAGATGGAACAAAAAACAGAAAAAGGGAACTCAGATTTCGCCTTTCTCAATTTGCGACAACACGTTGATGTACGCAGATAGAATTGTTATACCTCAATCTCTACATACAGATATGCTGAAAGAATTTCATACCGGTCATCCTGGAATGTCTCGGATGAAATCACTCATGCGTGGTTACGTATACTGGCCAGGAATGGACAAGGATATTGAAGTTTTTGTAAGACTATGTAGAGGTTGTCAATTGGCTGCAAGGGCACCTCCGGTCAAAATGAATCCTTGGCCGAAAACGGATTTGCCGTGGGCACGTCTACATATAGACTATGCTGCACCAATTAATGGGTACTATTATTTGATATTGGTGGACTCTTTATCGAAATGGCCTGAGGTAGTCAAGTGCAAGCATCCTACATCTAGGAACACCATCAGTGCATGGGATGAAATTTTCAGTCGTTTCGGGGTTCCCAGGACATTGGTTAGCAACAATGGTATGGCGTTCACAAGTATGGAGTTTAAGAATTTCTGTACTGCCTTAGACATTGAACACATAACTACACCAGTGTGTCATCCCAAGTTGAACGGTCAAGCCGAGAAATTTGTTGACACTTTTAAACGAGCTTTACGTAAAAATCAAGGTATGGACACGGAAGAAAGAACTATTCAGAAGTTCTTAGCAATATATAGGGTAACGCCTAATGAGAACAACGATGCGAAAATGTCACCGGCGGAAATTATGTTCACAAGGAAAATTAGATCAACAAAACTGTTTGCCGATTAAGTACGACCCTAGCAGACAGTCAAGAGTGACTTCGTTTGTTAACACCTATTGAGGTTTAGCATACTCTTGACTCTGTCTCTGTACTACATCCGATTATAAACTTATTATTGAAAACCTACATTCGGGTTACTTTGTTTATTATATCTTGCACGAGATATAACACTTTGGAAGTAAAGTCTGATGATTCGCGGTCCTTTAAAAGGTCTGTGGTGAAATAATTTATTAAATGGAACCTTAAAGTGGTCTGTTTTTATTTTTATTTAAATATATATATATATATATATATATATATATATATATATAAAAACTTAGAGAGTCAAACAAACCTACCAAGTTTTATCTTTCTGATACCAAAACCAGCCATCACTAGTTTTAAAAATTCTTTTTTTTATTCTCTTATCATAGAATTGCATTTCATTTTAATCCAGTTATTGATCTTTTCTTGATCAATATTTTCTTCTATTTTCTTATAAAACAAAAATAAATTATTGCATTTCTTTAAAACAATAAAATCCCACAAAGGGAGCTGAGTTCTCTTTTCCTGAATTAGTACCCATTAACCCCTCCAAAAAAATCCTACATTTTGGGGAGGGGGATATTATTAAAATTTCAAGAGTGGAAAAAAATGAATGTAAATTGTTCAGAATATCAAAATATTAAAAGTGAATCTGGTAAAAGTGTAGAAAATGCTAAAATAAAATAGGATAGCTAAAATGTTGAATCGTTGCAGGAGGACTCTTCTGCCACTTTAGAAATTTCTATCTTTTCTCTTCTGATCACAGGTGGACTTTTGCTGAAGTGAGTATAGAGTGACACAAAAAATACCAAATGCATGTAGGATGCAAGTAGAGATACTTTAAAGTCCATAAGTGCATTTAATGTGTGAACAGATATAGCAAATAATTCCACTTTAAAAAGTTGATCACTCAGTGCTCTACTAGATAACTTAGAAACATGACTAACGAGAGCAGAACGCATATATTTTTATGACTAACGAGCAGAAAGCATATATTTTTCCTTTCCCTATGAATTTGTAATGGCCCATCTTTTGTGAGAGTTATTTACAATGTTATGAATTTTTTAAATATATGTTTTCCACTGAAGACCAGTATTGTCAGTGGCCAAGAATTAATTCAAGCATTACTTACGAGAATAGACCTGTTGTATCTATAATGTAAAGAAATTGCAAATTTATTATAGAAAAACATTGAAAATCAAAAAATAAAAGGTTGTCAGCATTAATGCAATGCATTATTGACAGATGAAAAAAAAGGATTGTTATATGCATTACGTTTGGTTTATAAAAAATGTAATTTTTGGTTTTGGTTGTACTCTCAAATGAACTGTTCTTTTGTGAATTCTGTCCCCCCCAAAAAACTTGTGGAGGTTACAAAAAAATTTTACAAGATGAGGCCATTTGCATTTCTCTTATCAGACTTCTTAACAAGTGCCTAAAGTCATTTGTTGTCCATCAAATCCAAGTAAGCGGCTAATCAACATTTGGCCCAAGTGCAAATAATCAAAAGCCACTTTCCATACACAGATTTGATGGAGCTTGAAACATCAGGAAACACTTTCAAAATGAAAAGCCACTTACATAAAATGAATAAAAAAAAAAAAGAAAAATTAGTTAAACTGAAACAATGTCAATTGCACATTTTGCTTCTCTTGCTTCAGGCAACAACAACAACAACTCTAAAGCAATGGAAAAGAGAGAGAGAGAGGTTATCACTTGCAATGATTAAACTTTCACAGAAGGTATTGACTGTGTATCCACATGTAATGCGTATTGAAAGATACAAAGTGGTGGGGAAGATAAACAGTGTGTGTATGGGGGTGGGGGAGATGGTGTTCTATGCCAGCTGCATCGTCAGTTGCATCCGGTTTATTTCACAGACATTTTGTCACGTCTGAGAAATTAGCTGGAAGCAATTGTCTATTGCCATTGCCACTGGAGTGATTCCAATTCATTCATTGTTCTTATTTTGCTTATTCTTGTAGGCTTCCTAACTCTTCTCACTTAAATCTCCCCAGCCATTTTGAATAGAGTGAAAGTCACATCTTTTTACATATACCTCTGTACTTGAGCTTCACATTAAAGAAAAATATTTTACTTTGCAACATGTTTATGACAATTTTAGAATTTGATATCTGAAGATGTTTCTGTAATCTCCTACTACAGTTGTTTGCACTGTACATTGATTTTGAATTTATCAACTGCTTGAAGTCGAAATTTCTGCATTCTATCATTTGACTGAATGCTATTTTAAAAAAAAGAACACATTGGTTTTATTCTTCTTCTTTTGTGTGCCATGGTCCTCCACAACATGGGCAATCATGGTGCTCCACAACATTCCATCCTTTGTAGCTCTGAGCAATGTTTTCATTACTGTAATATAGCAACAACTCTAAGTAGAAGCTTTTTTTATTATTCAATAGCATTCCATGCAAGGCAATAAAGCCACTAAGACACAAGAGATTACAGGGTATGGAAGAATTAGGAAGAGAAACATTAATAATGAGTGGGAAGAGAAAAAGAGTAAACAGGAAGACAGTAGATAGGGATTGACATAGCATTTAAATTTTTGCAGATTAAAGGTGGCTGGAAAGCCTGGAGCCAGAAGGGGGTTCCACAAGCAAGAAACGAAACTGTTAGCATAGAACTTACACCTACATCTAGCCAGCTCATTTGTAAATTGGTGATATCTTGATGGCTGTCTAGTACTGCACTTAAATTAAAAAATTCTAGTTACCATAGCAAAGAGCTCATCCAAAACAATTACCATGAAAATCTTTATAGAAAAGGCAGAGAGAGGCAACATTGCAGTGATAGAAAAGAAGTGACTGGAGCCTAGCTGCTAGGTCAGGGCCAATAATATATTATGAAGTTTTATTTGACAAATTCAGTTTTAGAACTGAAAATGTTTATTTTATTTTAGTGGATGGTTACAAGTGAGAGGGGAGATGGGATGTGCTTATATTATTACCATAATTACTCTCTTTTCAATGTCTGTTTTACTATCCATTTACACAAACTTCTTAAGTAAGTTTCTGTCTGTCCTCTTGCCTTCAGTATGTCCTATGAGTGTCAAATTCTCCAAGACTTCTTTCCTCATTACATATCTGGATATTTCAACTGTCTCTTTCTAATTCTATGTATAAGTGTCCTCTTCATTTTCTTTTATACCTTATTTCATTTGATTAAAAGTTGATTTTGAGAATTTTTAAAAGACTTACCAGAAAAATATACATGCATACGTAAATATGCACACACATGCTTTTCATGCATACATGCACCCATATATATAAATATATTATCTAAAATTTACTACATCTATAGAAGAACCATGCTTGATATTAGAGATGGCACATTTGTATAGACAGTGTGAACTTGGTCTGAAGATTTCATTGAGATGTGAAACTGACAGTCACCATGCAGTGTTGATTCCTATATTCCCATTATACATATATAATTAGTATGGACATAGGTATCAACACTGAATAGCAATCATCTGTTTCATGCTGAAACACAACCATCAAGCCATGATGTTTTCATTTAAGCATGAAACAGACTGTCATCATCTATTATTTTACCTCTGTTCACACTGCTTGTATATACATATGCTCTGTCCCTAATGTTCAACACTTTCCTCCCATAAATATAGCATACCTTAAAAACTATATCATATTGTATTATAGTGTTGCCCACCCTATGGCAATGTTTTAATGTTAGCAATATACTTTTGTTGTTATGGGTAAACTATCATGTTCATGATTTTTGATCCTCCCCATTTCAGCTCCGCCACATACACAGGTAAAGAAAGCCGCAGATCAATTACCCTCCCAGGTTTTGAACTGAATTGACAGGTAAAAGACACCTGTTGTAAACAATATATTTTTCACTATATTTTAAGCAAAAAGTAATATTTTTCAAAATTTGTTTAAGCAAACATTAAATTAACTAATTTTCATCAATTCCTCTATTTATATAACTGATGCTGTTTTTGGAAGAGTTTTAATGATAGAGGCTAAATTTCTTGAGAGCAGAATCATGGTGGAAGTGAAGCTAATTTTAGATGACAAAAACTGACACTAAAAACAATCTATAACCTACTTTAAGTATGCTTTAGTATTCTTATATTTATTACAAGTAACTTTGTTTTCTTACTGTTAAAACCTAAATTAAAACTTGTAGAGGGAGTGTTTATGGTTAAATGTAAATAAATACCAGAGCTGCCGAAAAAAAAGAATTGACAAAGTTTGCAATAAGGAAAAGAACGGAGTAAAAAATAATAGAAAGCAAGCAAACAAAATATGCAAGGCAAATTAACAGTAATAAGTCAAATCAACAGTAATAAGGCAAATCAACAGTAATAAGGCAAATTAACAGTAATAAGGTAAATCAACAATAATATGGCAAAAAGTTCACAAACAAAGAATTGGGGTTGACACACAAAAGCAAGTTTAGACAAGCGAACATAACATTCTAAATTCAAGGCAAAACAGACTGGGACTGAGTCAGATGAAACTGAGAACCAACCTATCTTATTGTCTAGGAAGAAATCCCATCATGCATTTGTGAGTTTCTGCCTATAAACTGGGAAGGAGGAAGTATTTTGCAATCATTCCCGATCAAGGTTGGATTGCAACCAACAAACATTTAAAGATATTTAAATTATTGTTGTAAAATATTTATAAAATGTCCATGATTATTGCTGTAATTGTTTTTAATTTGTACTTTTTTGAAATGAGCAACAAATAAATTATGCCATTGCCTTTTGACATATTTTTAGAATTACGTATGCCAAATATATCTGGTCTACTATATGACAATGAATGTTGGCCAATTTTCTCACATATGAAGAGGAGACTTGAGGCAGCCGAGATGTGGTTTTACAGAAGGATACTGAGAAATACAATGGACAGAACATGTGAGCAATGAGAAAGTGTTAAGAAAAATGGCAATGAAAAGGACAATTATACTTAGAATCTGAAAGAAGCAGTTTTGATATTTCTAGAGCACATAATGAGGAAAGTTGGCTGCAAGAATTTAACATTGAAAGCAAAAGATGGAAACAATGAATAAGTGCTACCTAACAAGCTGGATGTCAGATTAGCAAGGAACAAGAGTAGTAAATAAGCAAACATTGTTAAGAGATACAAATGACAGGACATTTTTATCCAATTTTCTTCAAACATGTCACAAAAATTTTGCCATCATGCCAAAAATAAGATAGTGTAGTTTTAGTCACATATAATAAAATTTTTTAGCCATAACTCCCTGGTTTTTCATCTGATGCTTTCCAAATTTGCCAGGTAAATTACATATGACAAACAAATTGTCTTGCATGAATGTTTGGTTTAGATTATTTCAGTTAAGTGGACAAAATCTGCAACAAACTGGGTCCAAAATCGGCTTTTGCCATTTAGCCAACAGTTTCTTCATATGATTCCATCCTAAATTAGCATTCAAACAATCTTTGATGCAAAGATTAAGAAGGATTATTGAAGCATTAAAAGGGAAAAATTCCTGAAGAACCTCTTATTAACTCCAGCTTTACAGTAAACGTGCAAAGAAGGGGGGAGCACTCATGTGTTTGCACTTGCAGTTGAATCAAGCTCTGATGCTTCATCCTTGTTTTTGTTTATTACATTTGTGAACAATGCCATACTATTTGTAAGTTATTGTGGCCATAGGAAATTTACTGAATATCTAAAACATTGAAACAAGTTAACCCCAAGCAATGATGACACAAGAAGGTTTTATCAATGGAATTCCTTTATTAAGAACAATCAAACACTTGTGAAGGACATACTGTAAAATAGATGAGGAAGGAAGTAGCTTAGTATATCAATGGATGCAAGCAGGGATGCAGGTAGACATTTCTAGACAGGAGGTTCAGTTATACAATTGTAGCCATGTACACCCATGCAACACGGGTACCTTGGCTGGTACATTATATATATATATATATATATATATATATATATATATATATATATATGTATGTATGTATGTATGTACACCTTCTATAGGTTTCAGATAACACATTGGAAGGGTTGCTCAGAATGCAGATCTTATTCTTTTTGTTGCTTTTGATGTTTCACAATGCTTTTGATAATCTGTTGTACAAACTCTCAGTGTGTGTCTAAATAGAGGAAAGTGTCTTAACAGACAAAATGGTAGTCGTCAATAGAAAACAAGGCAAACCTACTGACTGGACTAACCCCTATCCATGCAGAAGTTCATTATCACCAAACTGAATGTGTCAATTGGAGCATTATAATACAAATCCACAGTATTGATGAACAGAAAGTTGTTAAACTTTTTATATGACAGCAGTAAAGAAGGCAAAAGAAACCCAGGAGAAAATATTTAAATATACCTGTGAATTCACAGGTAATTAGTATTTGATTAATAAAATTTAAGTTAATGACTTGAAAATGAAATATTATTTTTTGATTAATTTATAGATTTCATCAAATAGAAAAGAGTCAACATTGTATGAGAGAGATTTCCTAGACGTTTCATTCTGCAATCATGAAAGAGACCAAATGTCTTTTATTGTTTCAGGAAGAACTGCAGTATATTTGGTGGAAAATACACAACTGTTTATCATATGAACTGCTTCACTATGATAATGTTCATAGCTGAAGATAAAGACAAACACATATGAAATTGATGTAAAGGTTCTCATTATCTTTTGCTGAAAGTTATGAGAATCTTTTAAATGTCCTTGAAGTTTACATAAGTCTTTATTGTTTATACATTTAGCGAATTGTTGTATATTTTAACATTCAGTCAACTGTTTATGTTTTTACATTCAGTCAATGGTTTTAATGTTTTTCCACTCAGTCAATTTTTGTAAGTTTTACAGTCCTTCAGAAAAATTCAGAAAAAAAGGAAGTATTTTTTATTTTTGATATCAAGAATTATCAATATAATTTGACTTATTCAATCTATTGTTTTCATCTCTTGGCTAATAAAGATGCTATTATAGACACAATGTTTCAGCCAAGTACACTCTGGCAATCTTCAGGTCTTGATTATATGGGATATATCATGTATTTATTATTATATCATTTTGTTCAACTGATGCTAGATTTTGTTCATTCCTGATAAACTCTGTATAACAATCAAAAAATAAGAAATATAAATTAAATAATTCAAAGATATATATAATTTCTTATTTTAAACCTGCAAAATAAAAATTATGAAAAGTGGCATGATTGCACTATGATAACCTGATGTTGAAACCATCTGATATTGGATTTAAACAATAAGTGTTAATGTCATCCTATGGTTATGTGTTCATTCTCTGTGCTCTGGTTTAGCAGAAAGTAAGAAGAAGTGGTATCACAGGAACAAAATAACATAATTGACATGTGGACACCTGAAGATGTCCAAAGGATAATTGGCTGAAACATCATGTCTATAATAACATCTATAGCAATACATGAAGACATGACTTCCATGTGAGATTACAGAAAAGAACATTGAGCAGCCTATAACACTTGTTTTTATCTCATTGCTTGATACAAAATATATTATCTTCAGATAACATAATCACTGCCAATGAATAATGGGTTCATTACAAGAAATCTAAATCAAGAAATTTATGTTTCAATCTGAGAGATTCATTAATATCACAAATTGAATGAAGTTTATTTGTGGGAAAAAGATCTTCTTTGTGTCTGGTAGAATTCCAAGTGAATTGGATCTCATTATGACTTATTGGAATCTTGACAGACTGTTACTGCATGACACTGTGTTGAACAAGTGTCGTCTTTGTATAATGCATTTGATAAGAAAAGAAATTTTCTAGACAGTTGACTGGTCATCTTGTTAATTGACAACTTTTGTCTTCATATTGCAAATTTATCATTGGAAATAATCATAGAGCCTAAATGTGAAATTCTTCTACATGTCATATTTTTCATCACCTTTAGACTATTTCTTCTTGTTTTGCTTCCTGTTAATTCTTCTTAGCTGGTGAGCAGTTCTAACAAATTTAAGATATAAAAAAAAATCCTCAAAATATTAATTGAATTGAAACCAAAATTGCTCATTTATGATGGAAATATACAATTTATCTGAAAGGTAATAACTGAATAATGATATTATAAATTTAGATTTTAATAACAAACAATTAAACAAAAATTATTGGAATCATTTCCATTAATTTAATATTATGAAAACTTAGTTATGAGATTTTAGTGAGTTTTATTATTTTATGCAGAAATCATAAAACAATTAATATGCAATGTTTAGGGTTGGATAAGAAGAGAATTCAATCTTTTCAAAACATTTTATTGAACTTTGTATTTGATGTACTTTTTTAAAAGATTTTTCATAAATTTCACTGTATTAATACAATGCAATAAATCACATCCTTGATTTTCTTTTAAATAAAATTAATACCCTCCTAAATTAATGCCTCCCCCCATAATAACCTTTGCCTTTAAAAAAAATGACACAAATCTGCTTGTTATTTTTGGTTGGTTCATTGATTTTGTTTAATGGCATATCAACATCTATGGGTTATTTAATGCTGAAAATCTAAATATTAATGCATAATTCTATGCTTTCAACTAGATATTTTTTGCATAATTTTATACTTTCAGGGTAAAAGTAAGTTTTTTATATATATAGTTTGTAAATCATAAAATGTATTATTGGCAATTTTACTATAAAATGTATTTTTATATTTTTTAGTGTTGCATAGATTATCATTTTGCTATGAAAAAGTATTGTAAACTTGTGACTTATCAGGAATTTAACCTGAGACCTTCACATAATAAATTGTAGGTTGGTTTAATTTAAATAAAACTGTTTCAGCCAATCAGGGGCAGGCTTGGGATTGTAGCAGGCATTACTTAAGACACACACAAATTTGTTCAGCTGTAAAATGTCATTTGCCTGGGGAGGGGCTAACAGTCTCAGCTATTGGATTAACTCTGTGTCACTGCTCATTTCACATCTATTGGTCATTTTATTATAAAAATGTACTGTTGATTTTTGTTTGGGAGTTCACTAATTGCACATTGTTGGGACCTTAACTACTGCTACCACTCCAGGTCAGTGTGGACCTGGGAACAACAGCAATTAAGATGTGGTTCCATGCTCCTCAAAGCCTCCAATCTCTCAAGCAGACACCTTTCTACTGGATGTAATTTATTGTTTGTTTTTGGATTTTGTCATTGGTCATATTTCAGAGAATCAAGACATTTTGAATAATAGAATTGACTCCAAAGTCTTGTCTAATTATAATACTTGTCAATATTTTGTTTTTGTTTTTTTAGGGCTTATAATCTAGAAGAGGAACACAAGAAAGCAAAGTTTCATCATAGCCAACAACAAAAGGAGCTTCAATGTAAATATGAAACTGAGACTAGCATTGCTAAGCAGGAACATGAACTCACTTTGGCTAAGGTCAGTATACAAGAATTCTTCCTTTTCTTGGCATTTTTTAACTTCCAACTTAGGTGTGATGATGACAAAGCTTAGCAAACTTACTTAGGAGAAGGAAAACAGTCTCGAGCAAGTACTAGCAAGACATAAGCACAAATAATTTGAGGAACAGCTGTAATTTTCTGCAACCATCAAAAGAACATAGCTATTTTCTTTGTTAGAATGTCCATTTTATTATTTTGTACTGTCTCTGCTGTAATTAAAAAAGAATGCGGTTTCAAGAATTTTGGTTACATTACAGATTTGATCATAAAATATTATTATTCAAAGTTTAGAGATCTTATTTATCTAACTCTATTGTTATCCTGGTTTTTCCTACCAAACAAAGATTCTGGAGGATGCTACACATTTGCTAGAACTACCAGTGGCTAGCAAAGAGGTTTTTCCACAGTGAGTGCAGAAGCAGAAGTCTGGAAAAGACATCATGTTTACATCACTGATATCTCTCCTCTGCTGTGAGTTGGATTTGATAAGAGAAGTCACCTAGAAAACTTTATGGCACCAAGAAAGCTTGTCAGTAGCCATTGCTTCCCATCTGAGAGACTGTTTTAGAGAATCCATGTATCTTTTGTAGCACACCTCTATTCCATTAGTCATTGGCCAGTTCACCAATCAGTGAAGTCTTTGGAAGTTGGTCACCAGTCCTGCTCTAGCCCAGCTGTATGTGTACCTTTTTTTTTTTTTGTAGCATCAAGTCCAACAATCAGCATGAAAATAAATTACTTACACTTAACATTTAGTTACTGTTTTCTCCTTTTAAATAGTTTTATTGTGAGAGTACTATTTACAAGAGTTAGTGACAAACTTTTGTACTACATTCTGCATCATTAGCTACAAATAAAATACAAATATTAGAAGCCATAATTAAAAGAAACTACAATAAACAAAATACCATTCATCATAAGAACCAATCCCTTGTCACATTTTTAGGATGGTGGGCATTAATTTATGACATACAGAAACCTATAATTAATACCAGATTTTTCTTTATAATTAATTTTGAATTTTACAGTCAGCATAAATCAGTTTTTAACAAAAAAAAACATTTACAATTCACGTTGTTGCAAAATAAAAATTTCAACTTCCAAAATACAGTGTAACCCCGATATAAGAGAGATCTTCTCTGGTCCCAAATTAGAGCCTGTGTTAATGTATATATAATAGACCAAACCCGGATATAAGAGACTTCTTCTCCGGTCACGACAACTCTCTTATATCCGCGTTACATTGTATGTCATCATGACAAAAGCAAACTATCAAAATAAAATGTCATTATCACATAGGACAATATATTGTAGTGAACTTGGAGCTTTAACCCTAAGCTGCCTGCAGACTAGATGGCAACTGCTACTGTCGTATTTTGATTGGTGCTGTGGATGCTCATGTTTTGATTTATCACATGTGGAATGAAGTGAAAATACTGGACTATGAAGAACATTGAAGGATTAGACATCTGAAAGAATCAGCGCCTATTCTAGGCTCTGAGGACCTCCTTAGTAGGCCTAGCATAGAAATAAATACAATATGAGAACTGCTAACAAAGAAACACAAATGACAGCAAGTTTTCAACTGCAGCAGCAGCAATCAAAACATGGTCATAGTAGAAGTTGCAACCTAATCAGCAGGTTTAAAGCTCTAGGTTAACTATAGTAAACTGTCCAACAGAACAATAGCCTAGCTTGTGAATTTAATGAGATAGTGGCTGTGAGTTCAATCCATGGATCTTGCACTCAGTAGAAATGGGCAAGCAATAAAATTTAGAACTAGACCCCCCCCCACTTCTCTCTCTAAACATTAACTTCCACTCCCAGTACCCCCCATGTGTCTTGGGATGAAATGATTTTCAAAAATATTTTAATCTAATTTTGGCCTACACTTGTAATGAACATGTACTCAGATATCTATGTGTGTCTTTATGTATTTGCATACACAGCCTTCATCTCACTAATGTGTCACTATTATGTGGGAGTTCTTTCTGCCGTACCCTGTATGTACCCCTGTATGTACCCCGTATGTATATAGAGATGTAGATATCTGGTTGATATTTCAGAAGATAGTCTTCAAGATTGAGTGAGTGGCCACTGAAACTGTTTGCACCTAGTGTTACTAAAATTTGATGAAGAACCCACAAGGCCTACTGTTATTGCAAGGTACTGTTGGGACACATTGTATAAGCAGTACTGATACAGCAGTCTGAGAATTACACCCTAACACAAGGTCATCTTCCTTTGATAAGAACATTGTTGCAACAGTTGTTTTGTGAATGTGTGTGTGTATATATTAGGGGAAAGAAATATGACAAAGTGTAAAAAGTTTGTGTGATGCATGTCATCCTTTGGACTAAATTTACAATGTATCCTGCACATGAAGGGAAATATTTATTCTTTTGTTTTGAGTATATAATCTTGTCTATTTTATTTAAATTCTTTTTGTTTATGTTTCCATCACTTTCATTACATAAACAAAAAGAATCTAAATGAAATCAGTTAATTCCTAAAACATTATTTTTAAATTTAAAATTCTTAGCGTCTCTCTTTTGTACATGTACATGTGTAGTCGCATCAACCTAAATGGATGAAGTCCAAAAGAATGAAACACATCACATGAAAACTTTCCCACTTTCTTATACTTTTTTCCTCTAAAATTGTTCTTGATATGTAAAAAAAATTATACATCATTATCTTATATATAATGGACTCTCCCGTCGAACTCGACGTATGAGGGTCAGACAGATCAGGTCCCAGAAACTGAAAGCCCGACACCCGCACAGGATTTGATTATAGTGGTGAAGGCTTTGTGCAGGGCCATCCACACTTTTTGGAGGGACGAATACAGGGACCTGGTGCAACGGATGCCACAAGGTCCCCAAACGACCCTCCGCAGGTTTTGAATTCAGAGTTGTCCTTCTCCTAGACCAGTTGTCATCCAAGGCTATAGAACCCAGTCTGTCCTGCTATTTACCCATAGTTGGAGGGAGAAGAAGAGGATTCACACCTTTCCCAAGGGTATTAGCACGTAAGTGAATGTAATGGATTCGACTGGAATTCGAACTCGGCTCTCCGATTACTCAATCCAAGCCGTTATCCATTACTCCACCGTGCCTCCTTATCTTATATATATATATATATATATATATAGTGTGTGTGTGTACACATGCAGGAACATACCAAGTGTGCTTACTCATTTATATTACATATAATATTCATCCACATGTTCACACACAAACATCTCTATTGAAATATATTTCTACATGCATATATATTTATATTTAATAATAGTTGGTTACTTGTTCCCGAGTATGACCATCTGCTGGAGTAACTTGATAATCTTTGCTGCAGACACCTGCTCAGACACATCTGTACTTCTTTAACGCTCACAAATCCAGTTTGTGGCTTATACATACAGTGGTTGTTTATACGATGCTATATGCTACAACTGGTGTTGTATAGCCCTTTGGCAGCGGTTGGTGTTGCGCTGATGATGTCAATTCACTCATATTGACGTTGCCTTCTCTCTTTCACAGCCGGTGATCGCTAGTTGGTTTTTGCTTCAGAGTTAAGAGAACTTCAGCAAAGGAATTTTAAATTTATCTATTTTTGTTCACCACATCGACATGTACATTTCTAACTAGCCAGTGGGGTTGCTATCCTACACAACTGGGGAGCAGTTTCCAGACATGACAGGAGCCTGTCTACATTTAAGAACTCAACTCCCCAAAATCCCATTCTATGTCTATCATTCCAACGCTAGTTTTAGCCAATCAGAATCAACTTCCTTTGTTTTCCTGTATCTGACCACAAAGCTCAAAATGAGGAAGTCAGAGCAGAAATACAATTTTCTAAAAAATAATAAGTCTGATACTATTATTTAACATGTGGAGAGTGCAAATAATCAGGAGATGAACAAATTTAACCCAATCAAACACTTTGACACAATAATTGATGACTTAACCATCAATAGGATTTGCACAGGTTTTTTTGTCTCCTCAATTTTAATCAGAAGCCTTGGGTCAACTTATGGTTTGGTATTACAGGCACTTCCTATTAGCTGTGTACACTGGGATTATCTCCCTGGATTGATATTATAATCCTTGACAAAATGACCATGATGATATTCAAACCCATGTCAGAATGCTAACATTCTATCTACTTGACCACATAACCATATTTGTGTGTAGATAGATTGTTATTGTTTATATATGCAGGTTTAAAATATGTAGCAAAACATACAGAGGGTGTCAGGTAATTGAGAACAAATTGTAATATAAAGAAAAACAAAAATTAAATCAATCAGTAGATTTTCAAAAAGATTTGTACATGCATTCAATTTAGGAAAAGGTTAATAATGAAATGAAATTCAGCTTTGAGAATGACTGATGTTAGCCTCAGAGGCAATTGTAAGCCTAAACCAGTTTATTCACATTTATGCTAATCATCAACATGTGAAAATGGCAGCCTTAAATACGTCCTAGTCGAGGTACAAGAAATAGGAAACCATATGTTGACATGACAGCAAAAATGTTCAACCAGCCATTGTTGGTCAATGTGGGATGGAGCAGAGAGTCCTGTGGAAACACACACAGCCACCTTTTTTGATGCAAGACTTGACTTCCATATCTAGCACCTTTTGATATAGGTGTCAGTATTGACCTTAAAGCCCTGCAGGAAGAATGACATGGTACTCGTGATGCACAACACTCGGGACCGTCACAGATGAGAGCAACTTGGTGTGCATCAATGTTGATATGTCTATGGGGTCTGTGCCAAGCCACTTGTCAATTCTTTTATTCAGCTGGCAACCGTCAAGAAATTGGCTTCTCTTTGAGTCACTGTGATTAGTTTGTGCTTAGTTTTGTTATAACAAGCGTTTGGTTGTGAAAAGCTTAGATTTTCAAACAGTGTGTATTTGCTTAATATACATGACATAATAACAGTTGTTAAAAAATTGGAGAAAATGTTGATTTCACTTGCTAATCATCAGGAAAGTGATTAGGTGTAAGGGTATTGTCAGTAGTGCTGGGAGTTGACCGATTTCTTAGGTTGAATAGGTCCGGAGTGGATTTAGCCATTGGTTGAGTTTGACACACATGTTGATCGATCAAGGTCATGGTGGTTGGTTGATTTGGGGTATGAGTCATTGGTTGCTGAGATGACAGTGGTGGCAATGAGGGATTAGGTGTAGTGAAATATTTCAGTTGAATTCAGTCAGATGTTGTATCAATGAAACAGGGTTCTGGTGGTGACTGAGGGTATGCCAGTAATGAGTCGAGCGGAGTGTTCAGTTGGATTCGAGATAAATGTTGTATCAACAAAACAGGGTCACAGTGGATAGTGAGGTTGGTCTACAATGGATGGTTAAGGCTGATTGTCAGAATGTCTCAGTTTGATGTTAATGAGGGAATGTTTCAGTTGAATTCAGGTCAAATGTTGTATCAACAAAATGGGGTCATGGTGGTGGTGATGGTAAAGAAGGACTGTAGCTGGGTGGTGACGTAGGGAGCCTGACAGTGTCAAAACTGGATTGTCTGTCTCATTCCACATGTAAAAAGTAGGGTAAGATAAGTGAAGCCTGGAAGTGGTAATGGTTGTGTTGAGAGAAGCGGTCATGGTAGTGACAGTGTGTCTGCATGTCAGCAGGTGGCCTTCAGCCCACAACTGTGGTGGTCATTAGGAGAGGCCTGCTTTTAAAATGATCTGACAGTCCCTGGGGTCATCTCCTTTTCTGATGGAAATGTTCACAATTGGCCACTTTATTGCTTTCATTTTAGGGACTTGCTTCATGGATTGGATGTGATGCTCAGACCCTATGTGCAGACAACTTATTTTATTTCATATTTTGCCTTCTTTGCATTCATATCAGGCTGACATGAAGAATGAATCAGAAAGAGATTTAATTGTAGCGGTGACTTACTTTGGTGACCCAAAAG
Organism: Acanthosepion esculentum; assembly: GCA_964036315.1. Classification (NCBI taxonomy): domain Eukaryota; kingdom Metazoa; phylum Mollusca; class Cephalopoda; order Sepiida; family Sepiidae; genus Acanthosepion; species Acanthosepion esculentum. The sequence continues at coordinate 1,611,356 of OZ038493.1, forward strand.
AGCCAGAATCGCATGTATATTTTGCAAGGGAGTGTGGAGACACCGAATCAATGAGTTTCAGACAGTGAATCTGACAGCACTTCGTGCTAATGCTGGTAGCGGTGTTGCTTGTAGCTATTTTTATTGGATGAAACTGGGAGCTTATTGGCTGGGTCAGATGTATAAAAACATGGTACACTCATTTAACAGGTGTTGAGCTTGTTGTTCTGGATGGTGAGTGGCATATTGGTGATCGAGGCAAGAAGTGTGGATTTGAACCTATTGGACTCGTCCTACCTTTCTTTTCCCATGTGTGTTGCACTTCCAACCAATTTTTGCACAATATAATCGAGTGTCATAGACACAATGTATGTGTAGAGTGAGTGGCCATAAATAAAAAAGGACAGGGCCATAAATAATGTAAAGCAAACAGTATATGCAAAAGGCAAATTAACAGTGATAAGGCAAAGCAATAGTAATATGGCAAAAAGTTCACTAAGGAAGAATTGAGGTTGACACCCAAGAGCAATTTCAGATAGGAGAATGTAGCATTCTAACTTCAAGAAAAGACAGACCAGGAGTGAGTCAGATGAATCTGAGAACCGGCCTATTTTATTGGCTAGGAAGAAATTCCAACATACATTTGTGTGCTTCTGCCTACAAATTGGGGAAGGGGGGGATTATTTTGCAGTTATTCCCCATCAAGATTGGAACCAACATTTTCATTTCCTGTGCCAAACTATTTATCTATTATGTTAATACTCTCAGTACAGGAATGTTAGAATTTGGTACATACTGTGCAACATTACAATAGGTCATCCTGCTAAAGACTTAGTTTCAAATGTGCCTTCTGCATATTGTCTATAGTTGTTCAGTATGAGAGAGTGCAGTGCTAGACATATTGAGAAAGTGAAGAATGAATTTTATACAAGAGATATAAATATATGTCTATTCATGATTGTTTTATAGAATAGCAAGTATAGTAAGCCAAGAGGCAGGACATTGAGTCAGTTAACAGAAAAATCATATCAGCCCTAAAAGACGACAAAATGTAATAAGAGATCTAACCCAATTTGTTTCCCCCAGTGATCATGTTTTATTCAGAAAGATTTCTTTCTGATTAGATTTCAGCAGAAAAGGGATGAAAGAGAAGAGAAGAAAATATGACTTTTCCTCACAGCCAGAAGAAAGAAATTTCATTTTCCACACGATCCAACAGACTGCTATCTACATTTTGATTTCTGCAATCCCCAACTGCATTTTAGCATCTCCCCTGATCAAACTGCAATTAAGAATAGATTTATTTAAGGCAAGGAGCCGGCATACGCAAATGTCTTTATCTAAGTTGTCTTTATTCAGCCTTCAATAGATCAACGTCTCTCTGTCTCTCTCTTGAGCACACTTTTCAAGATATCGTTACTCGATATTTAAAAGTGGTAGGATTTTATCAGATTAATTGACTGTCTCATCATGATTTCTCTGCAATGCATATGTGTATCAGATGTTATTTTGGACTTTATCTAGCAAACAATACTTTTCTTTTGTTACCTTGTATGAAACTTTGAACAGGATTGAGCAAAGGGATTTCTTGATATATTTTAAATATTGCATCAGGCATCGTTCCTTTTGATTAATATATATGACAAACAAGCCATTATGCTCATCCCACCTCCCGTTACAAATTGAGAAACTATATGTGAAATTAATTGGGGATATGCATCAACTCGTTGATTTTAAAAATCAATGGCTAATTATCATGAACTGGGTCTGGTGAAAAGCGTGTTTGAGAAAATTCATGGGTTACCATAATGCACAAATGAGTATCACTCAATATAGAAATTATATATCCTATCATTCCTCATGTATCCCCATTATACTTTTTTATTTTGAATCAGAGTGTAGTATCTGTGCTTGATCTTTACTTCATCTGAGCTGGAATCAGTTATGCTTTTCTGACCAAGAAAACCTTATATAAAAATATTAAATGGGAAAGGAACTGAGAAAAAAAAATGGATATGAATGAAGGAAGGCAGGAGATAAGAAATCTCGAGGAAAAATGAAAAGACCCCCCCCCCCCCCAAAAAAAGGAAAAAATAAATATACATATCCAGAGAAGGGGTGAAGATGAACAACAGCAAGACAGACATTTGCTGGTTGGATATCAAGAGAGATTAATTAATGAAAGACTGATAGGCAAACAATTGCAGTCATGACTACAAACAAAGAAACAAACCTAAACCAGCTAAAAAAAAATCACCTAAACCCTTAAACATATCCTTCACCAACATCCGTGGCATTCGGACCAACTTCTGCAGTGTTGAATCATTCATCGTTGAGAAGTCTCCTGACATACTAGCTCCCCGCAAGACCAACCTTAATTTGTCAGCCCCCTCTTCTGACTTCTCGATTCCCGGTTACCTTCCTCTCCTAAGAAAGGACTCAATTACCCACATGCATGGCCTGGGAGTTTATGCACAAGACCATCTGCTACTGGCTAGGGAACTCTCTCGAGAATCTCCAGACCATTCATACATGTGTCTCCATCTATCTCTCCTCAAATCTATAAGCTATCTCTTCTTTCTCTATCGCTCTCCATCCTCCCAAGACTGTGGTGTACTCGATTACATTTCCAATAACATAGACAAGGTTATCTTTCTACATCCATCTGCAAATATATTTGTGTTTGGTGACTTCACTGCCCACCATACCAAATGGCTTAAACTCTTTGTAACTGATCTTCCTGGCATAAAAACACTTAACTTTTCAATCTCTCACACAAGTGGTTGACTTTCCTATGCAACCATGATGGTAAGGCTTCCCTTCTTGATCTCCATTTTACCTCCATCCCCAAGTCTTGTTGTGCCATGCAGCTCTGTCCTCTTGGCAACTCTGATTATGCTGTTGTGTCTGTTTTCATATCCTTCTACTCCTCTCCCAGTAAAGAGCTTCCTACCAACAGAACATCTTTCTATTATCAATGAGTAGATTGGAACTCGTTCCGAGATTTCCTTCGTGATGTCCCCTAGAATACTGTCTTTAAACTCCCCATCCAAAAATGTGAGTCTGAGGTCTCATCCTGGGTAAAAGATGGAATCAAGGCTTTCATCCCTACAAGAAAATATAAAGTGAAATCGCGTTCATCCCCTTGGTTCTCAGCTGCTTCTTCAGCAGCTATTGCCCACAGCAATCGCTACTTCCGTCTGCACCGTAGAGACACGTCTGATTACAACAGATGTCTCTTTCTCACTGCTCGCAATGAGTGCAAGCATGTCCTCAAAGAAGCAAATTTACTCTTTGCCGAAAGAATGAATCAATATATTGCATCTCGCAAGTTTGGTTCATTTATTGGTGGCTCTGCAAAAGAATGCTGAACAACAGGAAACCCCCAATTCCCCCTTTATTCAACCCATTTGAGGTCCTGACCTCCTCAGCTGATAAGGATGAATGCTTTGCTCGTAAGTTCTCATCCAATTTAATGCTAGACCCATCTTGTGTACCCACACCAGACTTTACCCCAAGAACTGAGTCTCTACTGAGTGAGATGCACATAACCCCAACAATGGTATTGGGCATCATCTCTAAATTAGACTTGCATAAGGATAGTGGTGGGGATGGGATACGGGCCAATTTCCTGAAGAAACTTGCTCCAGAATTGGCTCCTGTCCTCTCTAAACTTTACAACTACTGCCTCACTAACTCTTGCTTTTCAGCCTGTTGGGAGTCCTCAACTGTTGTGCCTGGTGGCCCTTCTGATCGTCTAACTACCGTCCTATCAGACTCCTACCACTCTTTGGTAAAGTCTTTGAGGCTTTAATCAATGCTGAAGTGGGTAAGCACCTTACTTCACATAATCTGCTCTCTGACAAGCAATATGGTTTCTGCTTTGGCCGATCTACTGCTGATGTACTCATGGCCATAACTGAATTTGTATATCAAGCATTCAACAATAATGGAGAAGCTCGAGCCATGGCTCCAGACATCTCTAAAGCATTTGATAGGGTTTGGCATGCTGGCCTTCTTTGTAAGATTCAGGGATACGGTATTACAAGATGATTATTTGACTTAATTCAATCATTCCTGTCAAACTGTGAAATAAAGGTCATCTGAAGCAGGTTCTTCTCCGGTTCCTTTATCACAAATGCTGGTTGTCTCCCAAGGCTCTATCTTGGGCCCTACACTTTTCCTGATCTTCATCAATGACCTTCCCAATGACATCAGTTCCGAAGTTGGCATCTATGTGGACGACACCACTATTTATTCCTGCCTCCGTAGTAAATCTGGTATCGTTGACAAAACTAACCTGGTTGCTGATCTCGAAAAGGACCTCCAATCTGTGGCTGACTGTGGCAAGCAATGGCTTGTAAACTTTAATGCCTCCAAAACGAAACTGCTCTTATTTACTCACCACAGAGATTCCTTCCTGCCTCCCATCAGAATAACTGATTCCCAACTCCTTGAGAGATCATCGTTACACCTGCTTGGTCTCACGCTGTCCACTGACATGAGGTGGAATAAATCCATTGAATCAATAGCTTCATATACTGCAAAGAAAGTTAACTCTCTGTGTCATGCCAGTAAGTTTTTCTTGTCTGAGTCCATCCTTCAAATCTATAATCAACCATGCGTTCTTGCATGGAATATTGCTCTCATATATGGTCTGGTGCTCCCACTGTACATCTTGCAGTCCTTGACAAAATCCAGAGACGAATATGCATGAGGATAGGTCCTGATCTGGCGTCTCGTCTACAATTACTATATAACAGATGTGCTGTGGCCTCCCTCTGTCTCTTCTACAAATATTTTCACAGCAACTTTTCCAACAAGCTACTTTCACTGGTTCCCAGACTACATAAATTTAAACGTGCTACCAGGCTGGCACCTCAGTCCCACCCTTTCACTGTCAAAACAGTTAAATGTAACCATCTCTTCTTCTCAAACAACTTCTTCTCCCTCACTTCCCATCTGTGGTACTCCCTTCCCCTTAGTTGCTTCCCCGATGACTATAATCTTCAAATATTCAAGTGTAATGTCAATCGACATCATCTGATACTTTGAACTTGTTCCCCAGTCGTTCTCTGTATCCTTTACTCAAACATGCCTCTTTACTCTTGTTCTCAATCGTCTGTAACCTTTTGCATGCTTGTGGCACTCCTGCCTTGCTTGGGGTGAATTACCTTAAAAAAAAATATTAAAATCTTTTAAGGATTGACAGAGTAATAAAAGTATTTGGCATTCATTATACTTTTTTATAGTATTAAAATAGTCTATGTTTGTATGGTATTTGGATGAACAGGCAGTAATGACTATAGGAGGGATAAGGGAGAGAATGAGAAGATACAAAGGGTGAAAAAAAGTGCAAAGACATGAGATAATGGATTGTTTTAGTTGCCAACACTCATGGAATTTCCATGGGTCCAGCTAATTTACCAGTTGTCAAGATGACATTTTTCAGTCAACATTAAAATCTTGAACTGATTAGCTAATGGGCTAAAAGAATGAATTAGCTGTTCATTATCTGTCAAGAATTAATGGATTATGTTTCTCATCTGTGTATCAGGTTTGCCACATACAAAAGGATTAGTTCACTGATTGGATTTGCACGGATGCAAATGTATATCATTGGAACGAACAAGAGAATTAATTTCTGTTTCACTAATTTGTAATTTGTACACTTGATGGAAAATTCCAAATAATAATAATAAGCACAAGAGATTATCAGATGTGCTAAATATCAGGAACAGCGTCAATTTGAGGAGTTGGGGTGGGTGTCAAGATAAGGCATTTCAGTCTTCCATGAATGTGTGCCCCATTACTTTGGATTTATGCTAGACTAAAGCTAAATATATATATATATATATATGTATGTAGATATATATATATGTATGTAGGTATAAAAGCCAGTGCTACACAAAATATATCACTTGATGTTTTTGTTCATATCTAAGAATTTAGACCAGATACACTTTTTATATCCTGGATATATAATTCTAAGATATATCTGCATAAAATGGTAAAATTTATATGTTGCCTGCAGGACCAAGATCATTACAAAAGGGTTACAACACTCATCAGCACTTTTATAAAATCTTATTCAAATGTATTGGAATAATATAAAAATCTCTTTAAAATTTCAATTTTGGCTTCATTGACAAAAAATACCGTAGTCATTAAAGATGTAAAAATGGCTTAAGGTAGGTTAGAGAATATTTTTTATGTTCATTTTGGCATCCCAAATTACTTGACTTACACCATGTTTGATATAAAGCCAGTGTCACACACACACATCTCTAGATATAAAAGATTAGTACTGCACAACTGTCCTGAATATGACAGTAAACTACATCTGGCAGCAAGGCAGGCAGGCAGGCCTCTGATTGAAGGTTTTGAGGAGCATGGAAGCACCTCTTAATTGCTGTTGTTTCCAGGTCTGCCCTGACCAAGGATGATAGCACCTGTTAGGGCCCCAGCAATGAGTAAATAGTTAACCCCCAAACTGGGGTCAAAACACTAAGAAAGTATAAAAAATTTTATAGTAAAAGTACCAGGAATACATTTACCAACAATATGTTTTCGCAAAAAATAATATTAAAAAAGAAATAATTACCAATAATAAATTTTTGTAAAAGAAATTAATATGCCACTATGTTGATATGCCACTAAACAAAGAAATCAAATAAATAGTACCACACAAAGCATATCACAATAGTTTTGTTCATATCTAAGAAGAATATAGACCAGAAAAGTTTTATAGTTTGTATACATAACTCCCAAATATATCCAAATAAAATAGTATCATTGATATGTTAGTCATCTCAACTAGTTAAGTACCAAAAACATTACTAATAGTAGCAAAGATCACAAACGTTTTTATAAACAAAATTTAAAATGTAAGTTTGTTGTAAAACTTGAGAGAACCTGCTGAAATATATATGCATCTAATGGCTGAGGTATGGATGGCCAAAAATGACAAAACTTTATGTTACCTAAAATATCAAAAGCATATTCACAATACTGAAACATTGTCAAATTGATAGGCATGTATATTCAAAGTGTAATGAAATATTTTGTGGAATTTAACCGTGGAAAAAGTTACTTAACTGAGTATCTTGCTTCTATTGTCTTTGAAGTTAGCTTTACTTGGGAATGTATATAGAAATTTCATCAAGAATATAACACACACACACAAAGAATAGCATCAAGTGTTACCTGTTTAGGATGTGGTTTTCTGGTTCCTTTTCTTCCATGGTCTTAATAACTCTGTTTTAACATTTTGCTGATCAGTAGTTGCAATTTTTTTTTATTTTCAGTTTACCATTTGGCAGATTTCTAGTTGCTGCTTCTCAACTGGTAGCAAAGGATCATGAACTCTTTGGTAGTGTGCTTAGAGACGCACCTGATCTGGTCAACAGTCACATAATATCAAAATATTTGTAGTGTCATGTTGCACATAGAGAGTTGTCTCAGCATTCACTTCTGGTTGACAACCCTAAGAGCACATTTTTTCGTCTTAGCCACCTTTCATCCAATTTGTATTGCCTTATGTTTCCAAACTGTACGGCACACCTCATAGGTACAGCGGAAGAAAATAGCAGGTGAGGTGGAATGATTCAAAGACAATCAAAGATTTAGAATCAGTTTTAAAAAAATAACATGCCAAAAATAAATTTAAAATATTATGGATTACTTGTAATTACATGCATGGGTCCCAGTATAAATAGTTATAAATAATTATTGACCGATTTTATCATTGTGATATTTTTGCATTATATCAAGTATTAAGATTATAGTAACTAGGCTCTGCAAATTGGAGGAGAGAGTTATCAGTGTTCTGATTTCGAATCTGTGGAATATCTCCCTTCAACCAACTCTTTGCTTTTTATTTTTAAATATCCTTTTTATTACATAAAATTTGGTGGGACGCAAGTAAATTTTTCTTCCAAAAATGTGGCCAAGAGAAAAAAAAGTTTGGAAACCATTGCTTTAGACAATGGACAGAGTGATAATTAAAATATTCTTCTCTTGATAGTTACCATTAAAAGTAATAACAGTAAATAAGTAAGCAAAAAAGAATCACCCAAACCTCTCACCCTTTGTTCCTCCAATATTCATGGTATTCTTACCAATTTCTATAATGTAGAATATTTTCTCTTGAAACATTCTCAAGATATCTTTGCAGTTTGTGAAACTAATTTAAACTCTTCTTTCTCTACCAGTGAAATCTCTGTTGCAGGCTATCTTTCTCTTTGCTAAGAAGATTCTAGGGTATTTATGCATGGTGTTGGTATTCTTCAATCTTCCAATGGCAACGGAATCATCTCTTGAGTCCCAAGATAATTCTGCCGTGTGCTGCTAGCTATCAATATTTGGTTAAGCATCTCACCTCTCAGAGTTTTCTATCATATAAACAATATGGCTTTTTGCTTCTCTAGGTCAACTGCCAATGTGTTAACAGTTATTGCTGAAAGAGACTGTCAAGCTTTGAATAAGAATAGTGAAGCTCACATTGTTGCTTTAGATATCTGGAAGGGGTTTCACAGGGTTTTGCATGCTGATCTTCTCCATAAATTTGTTGCTGAATTTTTGATTTGATCAAATCTTTCTAATCAAGTGAAAGTCATCTTGAACAGAAACTCTGCTAGATGTTACTATATAAATGTCAGTCCCTCTCTCCACCAGTGCTCTATCCTCAGACCTATTTTGTTCCTAATTTTTATCAATGATCTTCCCAATGTCATCATTCCTCGACTTGGTATCTATATATTTATTCTTGTCTTAATGGTAAGTCTGATAAGTTCAATAAAGTCAAATTGACAACTGATATCAAAAACTACCTTCCATCTGTTTTTAACAGTTGGCAGAATATTTCCAGAATTAAACTGGTCTCTTTTAATCATTTTAGACAACCTTTTTTTGCCTTCCATCAGCATGGCTGATATTAAAACCTCCAAGAGAGTCACTCATTCTACCTTCTCAATCTTGCGTTTTCCACTAATATGAATCAGAAGGAGTATATTGAGTTAATTGCTAAATTCGCACAATAATTCAGTGTGCTCTAAAGCCGAATAAAACCTTGTTTTATTGTGATGCTCTTTTAGCCGAGTGATAAAAGCACACTAGATTGGACATTTGTACCTCCTGAAAAAGAAGATGCAGGTTCAAATCCTAGCAAAGTTTTCTGAAGTACACAGACTAGTAGACAATATAAATGCCTGTTTAAAAGAAATCGAGCATCTACCCAAATACAGGTATCCACTAAAAATGACATTTGAACTAATAAAATATTAAAAAAATTAATTTTTAAAAATTGATATATATAATGTGTATGTGTGTTTGATATGTATTTTCTGCTATTTCAATTGATACATATAATAATATTCCAGCATAAGTCAGTGGAAGATATGAATGATTAGCTAGCCATTAGCTAGCCATCTTATATATATATATATATATATATACAATGTATTTTCCCTGATTATCTATGATTCCTTCCATCTATTAACAAGCTTACTAATTCCATTACTGTAAAATTCTTTTGGCATTGATTCGAAGAACTCACAAATGTCAGTTTTAACCTCTTCCTGTGTTACAAAAGCTGTTTCTTCCAAATGATTCTGCAAGCTATGAAACAAATGGTAGACTGAAGGAGTAAGGTCTGGAGAATAAGGTGGATGAGGAATTTTCTCCCAACCAAGTTCTTCGATCTTTTGTGACGTGATTCTTGCTGTGTGTGGTCACGCATTGTCCTGATGAAACATCACCCGTTTTTGATTCACTAGAGCAGGTCCTTTTTTCCTCAAAGCTTGGTTCAAACGCTCTAATTGCTGACAGTATATTTGAGCATTAATTGTTGCATTAGGTGGTAAGAAATCAAAGTGGATTATTGCTTGGCAATCCCACCAGATTGAAAGAAGAACCTTTTGCCCATGAAGTTCCCTTCTCGGCTGTGGCTGGGGTCCTTCCCCTTTACTGTCTACGACGCTTAACATTTCGATAAAAGATCCATTTTTCGTCGCCAGTCACAAGTCTATCCACAAAGGTGAAACAAGTTGGTGAGAATGGAGAGAAGAGCAGATGTCAACTCGGGATTTGAGGTTGTTTTCAGACAATTCATGAGGCACCCATTTTCCAAGTTTAGGAACTTTTCCAAGTTGTTGAAGATGATGAACAGTTGTATGGTTTGAACTGAGAACCACTGCCAATTCCTCAACTGATAAGGCAGGATTTTCTTCAAGGGCTGCCTCAAGAAGCTTTTCATCAAACTCAACTGGACGTCCTGTTCTATCTTCATCTTCAAGGGTGAAATATCGACCTCTGAATTTTACAAACCATCTTCTGCAAATTCTTTCATTCACACATTCCTCTCCATAAACTCAGTGGATGTTTCTAGCCGCTTCAGCTGCTGAGTTTCCTTTCTTGAACTCATAAAGCATTATGTGCCTCAAATGATTCTTGGGTACTTCCATGTTAGCAGGGTTTTAATCAAACAAAATTTAATTTTATTGTTCTCTGAAATAAAATTTGATCAGTTTAAATGCATCTAAACATAAAAATAATGTTCAGCTCCATTAGACATTATAAAATACTCCTTAAATTTCATTCATTTTAACAAAAAGTTAAAATTCGAACAGAACTTATGGGATGACCTTATATATATATATATATATATATATATATATATATATATATATATATATATATATCTATCAAGAATAATATTAGGGAAAAATGTATGACAAAGTGCACAGGTTTTCTTGAGACTTGTTTCATCTGATGAAGTCCTAAAGCACAAAATGCATCACAAAAAAGTTTTTCTTTTGTCATATATATGTGTGTGTGTGTGAGACCAGTAATCCCTCTTTTATACAAGTTTCATTAAAAACATCTGACAAAGTACAGCAGTTAAGTTTTTTTATTAATTTTTCTTGTGTTCTTATAATTTCCTTCTTTTCTGGAGATAAATTCTGTAGAAATTTTCCAAATGTTCTGTTCTTATAATTTTCAGGCAGAACATTTGGACAATTTCTTTAAAAACCTTTTTGGGATTTCTGTATCCTATTTGAAAAACATATTGTCAACATGGAAATCACATGGATAAACCAAAAAACATAAATCTTTTACTTTGAACCCATTCTGATGGATTGCATGAGGATTTACCTTGGATTCATTTCAGATATGAATTTCTTGCTTTCAAGTCATTCTGAAAATGAGATGAGGTTTTGCTCTTAATTCGATACAAAATAAGTTGGGAAAATATATGAACGAGTTTTGACATGAACTAAGAATTATAAAGAAAAAAATACAGAATAAATATTTTTTTTTTTTTTAAAGTCACTCATTTTCATTCTCTTCTTTAATCCTGAGAAACGCCAACTTAAGGGAAAAAGAAATATGGTTCATTATTGAAGCAGACACACAAATACACACATTTCTTTGTTTCATTTTTGGATCTGATGAAGCCTTGAATGGTGAAATGCAAATTTTCAATGAAATGTTTTCCATTTGTCAAATTTCTTTCTGTGGTTTCTGTTGCAACTATGCTGAGTGGGTCCTACATAATCCAGTGAGATAACCAGATTGAACAAAGCCAATACACTTGAACCTTCAGTCAAGAAGACTTATGAGTCCACATTAGTACAACCATTGACAGCTTCCAAACGGATTGATTTATCAAATTTCACTCACAAAGCTTGTGTCAACCTATGATGTGATTTTCAGGCTCTCTTTACAATGATTCTGCATGTTGGAATCATCTCCCCAGGCTCAGATAATTATCAAGAAGTCACCCTCCCTAACAAAATGAACATTCTGACATGATTTGAACATGTGTCTCATAGTTGGAATGCTAACACTCTAATCACTTGCTCTTGAGATATATATATATATATATATATATATATATATATATATATATAAGTGTGCACGCATGTGTGTGTATTTGTTGCTTTCTATGAAATGATGCAGACATGTTGTTTAAAGCTGGCTTCCTTGCCTCTGTCTCTTTCTTCATTTCCTTTGCTGATCCTTGATACTTGAGAAAAACACTGCAAGTCAAATTGATCATTGTTGCCATTGTTGTTATTATTAGCATGAATTTTTTTTTATTGTTGTTGAGTTTCCATTGTCTTTCTTTTCCCATTTCCATTGGCACTGCTTTGAAAATAGAACCTACTAATAGCAAATCTATTTTTCTCTCGTTCTTTTTCTTTCCTTCAATTTATTTATTTATTTTCCCAGAGTGCTAAAAGTGACAAGAGCCATTCAGGGCTCAAAATGATTATTTTAAACATTTTTCTTGTTCGCTTTTCATTAAATAAAATCTTAATCACCTCAGGCTTAAAAATGAGATTAAATTTGAGAATGTCCTTCAGAATGTAGCCGTGTGTCTATTTAGCATTGAATTATTCTATTTTGATTTGTTTAGTAGAAATCAAAGGAGAAGGATGTTGCCTATCTAGATGATGCCTTATGTAAATCAAAATAGAGATCTTATGGGTTTAAGGATAAAATCCAAGATGGGTATTGCTATACAGTGTACAATAGGTAAATTTTGTCAACTGCACAGTATAATAGGGTCAGTTGGACATTATCTGTGAGTAAAAGAGCACCATGACACCATTCACTCCACCAGAACTTTTGAAATAGCATGCTGTACTGCTTGGCATTCACACCAGAAGCTCCAATATGAACATTTCAGAGTGTTTGGGTGTCAATCTGAGGATAGTGCAGTGGATTTGAAAAGAGTTGGATAAGTCTAATGGTGATTATAAAGATGTGATGGCAACGTTATACCTCCATTCATCTTCCCACAGTACTTCAGACTCAACACAGAGGCTTACATCAAGTGCCTTGAGGAGGTAGTGCTGCCCTGGATCAAGAGGGAAGCTGCTGGAAGACCCTATGTCTGGCAATAGGACTGCACCATGCAAGAGAACCTAGTCATGGCTGTCAGACAATTTCTGCAACCACATCACCCTTTATATCTGGCCATCTAACTCCCCAGACTGCAGTCCTCTTGATTATTATGAGTGGGGCACACTTGAGTGAGGAACCAACAAAACTCCTTGTAATACCAAAGATGAACTGAAATTAAGGATTATGGCAGCATTCACTAACTTAAACAAGGAGACTGTCCAGAAGAGTTGCAGGAGATTCTGAAGTTGTCTGGAGGCTGTGGTTGGAGCCAATGGCGATTTTATTGAATACATTTACATTTTAGTATTTCAAGATATTTTTGTGTAATTTTGGTAAATATATCTGCTAAAATGAGATGTCACTGTTATTTTCATTTAATTCATTCATTTAATTTAGAAGACAATTTATCCATTGTACTCTGTATGTTGTTGCATATCATTGGAATAACTGTTGTATTATTGGTTTGGGATAGGAATGAATTTATGATACAAAACCATGGGATTGGGTCACTCAGTGAGGATGAAACTCACTACTCAATAACAAATCAGTTAGACCAAGTCATTTACTATTGTTTCATAACAAGACACTTTCAGCTGTTGATTCCAAATAATGGTATTTCCACACAGACACAATACTCGAAAATATTTAAATTGTTTCTCTTGGAACTGAACAGGTACTTCACATACTTCCATCATAAAAGGTCAGATAAGATAATTTTGTTTTTACACTTTTCAGAATAATTTAGTAAAACAATCAGTCTCCTTGTTTCTAATTCACTGTATATAAATTATGATAATAATAAAAGAAAAATCAAGTAGAAAATTCTAACTTCCTGAATTTACCTGTCGATTTTATGTTTTCTTACTAATGTTAACTTGAAATTAATTACTTTCCTTTTGTTGTTGAATAGACAATAAAAGAACTTTTCTGTCTGTGTGATTTATGCAATCACTTGAATAACAATAGCAGTCATTGTAGCTCAGGTAATCGTGCAGTTGCGATTGTTCAGTGTTCAAGCCCAGATAAATAGTAAAGTTTTTGAAGTTTTATTTTCAAAATGAGGAAGTTCTTCCTGTTTGAAAGGTGAGCACAACAAAGTATTAGGTCAGAACAAAAGTTTGCAGTGTTTTAAAGGTTATATTTGAGAAGATGCTCCATTTATTTATTAAGCAGTAATATTTATTTTCATCTATCCAGCCTGACTGATTAAGAATTCTTATTAAAGGAACATTTATGCTCTCGCTTTTCTTTAATAAAATTTCTTGAATATTCAGGTAGGTAGGCAAAAATAAATAAAAATACTGTTTAATATATAAATGATGTGTCTACTCAAATATGAGTTCCACTAAAAATGATGTTTAAAATGTGGTAAAAAATCTGTTAGATTCTTTAGAAAATTTGCAGTGTTGTTAATCAAATTTGAAAGAAAATATTTACATATTTTTACATAGATTTATTCAACCACATATGTGACATTTTGTTCCACTATCTTTTGTTATTTTTGAGCTAGCTTCATGATTGCATCTTCCTAGAATTTGGTATCTTTTTGCATGAGCAGCAAGTCTAAGAGAGAATCTATTAAAGATCTAAATAAATGATAATCTTAAGGTGCAAGGTCAAGTGAGTATAGCTGGTATAGTAGGACATCCCAGCTTAATTGTACCAATTTTGGCCAGGTCTGCAGAGACATGAGGCCTGGCATCTCCATTCCAGGCTTTACACATTGATTGTTGCCTTCAATCAAATGTAATTGGGAACAGTACTCAGCTGAAATCAATGTTTAATTTTTCAAAAGGATCTCATAATATACAATGACTTTCCAATCCTACCAGATACATAGCATCACCTTCTTCAGATACAGATTGGCTTTTGGAGTGGTTCAAAGTGGCTTATTTTATTTTCCCCACAACCTTTTTTTTGGCTTCACATTGTTGTAAACTATTCATTTTCTGTCGCTTGTGATTGTTCTTTTAAAAAGTGGATCATATTTGTTGTCGTTGAGCAGAGAATTGCAGGTGGAAATGAACTCCAGTAAATATCTTCTTTTTTTTTTGTTGAAGAACCTTTGGTCTAATACTTTCTCCCTCTCATTTACTCTCGTTTAACTGTGTCCCTGACTGAGGTAAACCTGGTAAATTATTATCTATTCTATAAAACGCAATAAAACTTCATATATCTTTCACTCACACAGCACGGAAGACATGAATTTCTGCATTATTCATCTTGGCAGTGTAAGAACAGATGCTGGAAAGTGTGACAGGGAAATTTAAAGGCACATCAGAATAGCAAACGATATTCTTCAGACACTGAATAACATTATAGGGGATCAGTAAAAAGAAATAATTGAAACTGCAAAATATTGCTAGACTGCTGTGTCTGCTCTGTTCTATAGCAACGGATGAGCTGATGTAGTCTAGCAGTTAATGGCATGGCTATTGGAATTGACACGTTGAGTTCAAGTTGCACAAATACATTTAGAAAGATAAGAAGCCATCTCTTCTCCTGCCAGCTAGGAGTGAATAACAGGGCAATTTGTGTGCATTAATCAGAGAAAGAGAACTCTGAATTTATAACAAGTTCTTGCATGGAGCTAGTAACACCACCCTGTAACAAAAGCTACTTGCAATGTAAACCAGATTTTAGTGTTGCAGCCTCTTATAGCACCCCGAGGCTCAATAGGGTTAACAACAATCATGCGTTTATATAACAGCAAAAACCGGGACAATTTTGTCGAAAAGGAAAAGGATTTGAGGCAACCAGGCTGTTTCACCAACAAATGTTGGAAATAGCCGAACACCAACAGTGCACATCAAAAGCAATGGAGGGTCAGCGGAAAGCAGTGAATAATGCGCCTAACAAAACAATGTAAAAGGATGACGGAACAAATATTAGTGGAGAGGGTCATAAAGAAGAAAGTACTGATGTGAGCAACAAAAGAAAGAAAACTGTGGAGAACCATGATCAAGTTGTCAATAACCATAATTCCTTGTCTCTTAAAGAGATAGAGAAGGTGGGAAGAACCTGTTTTCACTACGTAATAATGAGAATCCTCTCCATTGTTAGAGTAACAGGATGAATTACTCAAAACTGGTAAGCAAAATATGCCTTGTGTTAACAACAACGGAATATCTCATTAGGATATAGAGAAGTAGGGCTGCTAATGGCTTTTTATTCATTTTTAAGTCATTTTCTTTGCATATTTAAAGTGGTATCTTTTTTTCTTACAGGCAACAATAGAATTAATTATATTGATAAAATCCTAGATTGCACTTGTGCTTCAAATGGAAGGTTAGAATAAAAAGAGTGACTAACATTTTTAAATAATGATTTTATGAATGGAATGATTAGCACTACAACCCTATCAGACTAAATTTAAGGGTGTGAGAAAATTTCATGAATATTTAATAAAAGGGGTTAGGATTAGAATATGAATGCCCCAGGTAGACTTTTCTCCAAAAAACAATAATCATCTCATTGGTTGATCTATTTGAAAGTCAAAGGTACTTAAACAGAAAATATAAACAGTGAAATTGCAAAGTTATTTAAATATTTCCTTCATTTTTTTTAATGACATGAGTAAATGACTTTTATTCTTGTTAACTTTTCAATTGAATAAAATCAACATGAAAGCAAAATGACATCAGCCTTAAAAATGAGATAATAATGGAATAACTAGAATAAATAATATTATATTGAACTGAGGAGAATAATGTTTTATAGATTCTAATTTAGCAATATTCTTCTTCACTGGTAAAAGAAGGAATACATATAGGAAGTCAGCATTTGATGAAAAAAGAAAAATGTTGAATTTATTTTCTTCTGAGATTTATTTTTTAAGCAATTCAGTTGAAGCAAGATGACAAAGCCACTAAGATACAAAAGGCGTTTACTGGGAGTGAAAGAGAAGTCTTTTCATTTCATTCTCTAGAAGGAACCAGAAAACCAATCCTAAACAAGAAACAAGGGATCAACCTCTACTCCTGTTCTAAAGACTGCAAGGAATGTGAATTGGACCATAGGCAAACCTATCTTCTACTATTGAGGAGAAAAAAATAGAAAAAATAATTAATTAGCAAATAAAATTTCAGAGTTCAGACAGAGATGTTCAGTATATAGAGTTGAAATATTTATTCAAAACCATAAAGATAATATGGACAAACACTGAAATTGTTTTTACTTATGAAAAATTTTCTTTAAAGATATGTTTTCCCGCATTTTTTACATACCTATAATTTTTGTTTTAAACTCATCAGAAAGAAAAATGATTAAAAAGTGGGAAAATACACACATTCCAGTCAACTCCAAGCAGTTGATTCCTGGTTTAAGCATAATGTAAATATTCCAAAGATGTAGTTACTTGTCAAAATAAGAAGAAGAATCATGAAAATTCCTGTTTATCATTAATAAAAGCCTCTGCACATTTTTTGCTGGTAATGAAAGTGTAGCAAATAAAAGAGGAGATTGAAACAATTTTAATCAGTAAGACAAGTTCCAAACAAGCAATTTTGGTTTTATTCTTTTATTACCAATAAAATATCAAAAACAAAAGACTAATTCCATACTGATCCTGCCTTCTTCTTTACAGAACAAATTATGGGAATTCTCATCACTGTTTATTCATGTGTGAAGAACAGAATTGGAATGGCAATGAGTGCTGACTGTTGTTGCTATTGTCTTGCTTTTATACTAAGTGATTTTTCTTTTCCTGGCATTCACAAAAAGTGTCAATGATTTTAGATCTTCCTCAGGCAATTTCCACCAACCTCCTATGCACTGTTTACCTTCGGTGAGATATTAACTATTTGCAATGCCAATAAAGGAAAAGAAGGTCACAAGTGTGATACTCTTGTCCAGTGAGATTCCAACTTTAATCTTCTGCTTGTTTGTTCAATAACTGAATTAAGGTTGCACTTTCAAAATTGGGTTCATGTGAGAAAGAAGAAGCAATGGGAAGAATTCTGGTTCCTATCATTTTATTGCTGATTGAAAGGATAGAATATTGGATTTGGAAATCAAACTTTGTTCACAACTCAACATTGTTCTCTGAAATTCTCAGATAAACCACTGTTATCATTCCATTAATTGTTCAGATGAATATCCTAATCCTTATTGTTTTTACTACAACCTAATAACCAATCAATTCTTTAGCCTTCTTAAAATCTATACAGCATCTAATAATCTTATTTCTCATTGTCCTATACACATAAACACATGCATTTTATTTATTTACACACACATTATTTTTGGTGGGAGAATGTATGAGAAAGTGGGAAAAAGTTTTTGTATGACATGTTTTGTCTTTTAGGACTTCACCAGACTAAATTTGTTTCCATTGATGTAGCTATACATGCACACGAATGAGAGATCCTGGGAATTCTAAATTTTAAATTATTTCCATTTTTTTTCTGGATATATAATCTAATCAATTTCATTTAGATTCATTTTTCTTTTTCTTTCCATCACTTTGTTATAAAATATCTAACACTCTGATACTCTGCTAAGAATGGTGAAATATTGTAAGATAACACACACACACACACATATATAACAAATAAAAATTTAGTGAATCAAAGAAATGAAATAACTATTCTTTGCCGTCATTGTCAAAATTTTTCCTTAAATAATATTTTTAAAAAAATTAAAAAATGGGAGCTAGCAATATACATACTTATATTTGATATGAAAAACTAATTTTAAATAATTTAAGTAATTCTATTACGTTTACTTGATTTAAAAAGAAATATAGTCTATTAATAATTAAGAGAAAAATATTTTAAAATTGTAATTAAATATAACGTGTTCTAACCCAAACACAGCTTTTAGAAAGAATCTTTAAGTATACAAGTACGAAAAAAATGCCAAAAAACTTTTTGTTGTAAAAAAAAAAAGAAATCCAGACGCCATGCGTTTAACGGATGTCAGAATTCGTTGAAAAATACACCCCTACCCTCCCTAAACTTAACCTCTTTTTCAAACGTAACTCATAATTGATACAACAATAGTTAATAAAAATGAACACACTACCACCCCTGTCTAAATGATTGGATTTCTCTGTATCCTTGGAAACAGGAAATTATGAATTTATATGTGCATTTAAAACTCAGTAAATTTAAAAATAAGTTATTCCAAAATTCGCTTGAAGATGAAACAGAACTAATGCTTTTAATTTAATTATATAATTAAATTTGAAGTTTTTAGTTTCAGTTTTTGAAACATGGTTATTACTGTGTAGCGAAGAAACCCTATTTTAAATCGGTTAATTTATAATATTTATGCTCTGTAAATTTACATTGAGCACTGTTTTGTAAAAATAAAAAATATCAATAAGAACACAGGATTATATAACTTACAGTTCTTTCTTTTTATTTATATATATATATGTGTGTGTGTGTGTGTGTGTGTGTGTGTGTGAAATATACTTTTATGGTATGCTGTATTTGTAGGATAAAAGTGCTCAATATTTAAGATGGAGTATATGTAAATATAAAGCAGGGACACCATTCAAAACTAAATGGCAAGTCCTGCTTGAATGCAATCTTTAGGCAATGTCTGAAGATTGTGTTCAAGCATGGAACAGACATTCACCATTCAGTGTTGAATTCTGTTTCCACACTACCACTAATAATACTTTCTTTTTACTATCTTCTTTCATATTCAGTAACTACTTTCATCTTAGTGGCTCTGTTGCCCTGCTTGGGGCGAAATGATTTTAAAAAATTGTGGAGATGAATGGATTTAAATACACACTCTGTCAGATTTACTATACAATATTTTCACAGTAGCCATTTTTGTAAGACTTTCAAGATATATGAGAAATATATGAGTTTCACCTTCTTAAAAATATTAATAATAACTTGTTTTGGAGATGCCAGTTTTTATTATACAAAGTTAAAAAAAATGTATTTATAAATAAATCCAAAATATATAGGCTATAGAAACTTATATTTGATTAACAGAATATCCCATATACAAGAATAAATTATTTTATTATTCTACATGTTAATATATCTTACTCGATATTCTATAATCTTTATCAACCTTTCAACCATTTCTAACTTTTCTACTGTTCCAACCTTAACATGCAACAGTTTTATTGCTACCAAGAGATGTTCTTTTCTTAAATATTGTTTTCCATTCCATCAATTTGGTGTCTTTGAAACTATTTTTTTTGGCAAGGTGGGCAATAGTCAGCTTTGCAGAACGTAGACTCTTTAACTTAACTGTTTAGCATTCAACCCAGCCTGACCCGCCAGATAAATATCAGCTCTCAATGTTCAACCCACCTTAAGCCACCCAATATTTACTCTAAAGACATCATTGCAAATAATGCAGGAAGTCACACCAACAGTGAGACTTTGAGAGCCGATATTTACAGAGTGGGTTCGAGCATGTTGAAGAACTCACTGCTTTTATCTTGATATTATATCAACTTTGAAGAGACCTACAATTTTACTGCCTACAATATGACCCTTAAAAATGATTACAGTTTGTTATTTTCAATCTCTAGCTCAGCCATCAGGCCAATCCAATGTAGCTCTACATTCATCACTAAAAGTTACTGTTGAGAAACATAAAGCCCCGGATGTTCTTTTACTATTGTTATCTATTTTTATATGAAGAGAGATACATATATATATACATACATACATAGAATTATTCAATAACCTGTTAGGTTTGAAATAGATTTTCGCCTTAGTTTTATGTTCTATTTTTTCTAACATTCAAGCACAGTTTTGCCATTGTCTATAAATTGAAATTAAATTATTTAACCTATATTTATATTTTAATGACAACAGATTTGTTTTTCTAAAATTGTTTCCAATGATATTAAAGAAAATGTTACTTGTTTCTAACACAAACGCCCCAGCCCCTCAACCTCTGATGTCTTACTCTCTGGGTTGAGGTGTCTACTCAGTCCTAACAGAACTTAAGGGAGTGGCCGTAGGTCCCCTGAGCATCCATAGATTATTCAGCCAGTCCACTGGTTTAATCCTGCTTCCTGCCCACGTTGTGATTTGTTTGATCCAGAAAGCAGAAGTGATGTTAATCCATTCATGGTCGACTGAAGATGTAGACACGGTTGGAGAGTCTGGGCTAAGAAATTTGGAATGCACCAAAAAAAGATTAATATCTGCAGAAAGCCGGACAAACAACTATTTAATGGTTGAATTGTTAATGTCTTTTATATAGCAGAAAAAAATAGTATAGAAAAGAAATAGGTTACAGAAAAGAAAAGTATTTGACCTAAAAACTCATACACTGGATTCTAGACAGAGAGAGTGTATTGTGATTAACTTGTTGTTAAATCATCTCAGAACGATATACAACTCTTGCGATAGAGGGATAAGATTTCTGTGCAGGGCTTAAAGTTTATAGTGGTGTTCCTCTTCAGCAGTAGTAACAGTAGTAGTAATATTCATGGTAGCAGAAGCAGCAGTACTTATATCAACAGTACATGTTAGCGGATGCTTTGTTCCAATCTCTGACATCACTTCCTCTCCTTCTCAAGTCTCCAAATCGACTCTCCACTGTCTCTAGCCCAACTTTTGCCTGGGCTAATTCTCTTCTCCAGTCTCACCAAGAATTTTCTCCTGTCTCTCACTTTCTCAGCATAACTACACGTTTATATAGAAAAACCCAGCTGGTCATAACTGACCTTTGGCCCTACTACTTCGCACGTGATTATCACAGGGTTCTAGCTGCTTCAACCAAAATTATGTGAATTCCAAAGTTCCTTATAGGTTACTAAGCTCTATTTCAATTTTTAACCAATAAAAATTATTTTGACCATTTACATTGTCTTCTGATGACCCAGATTCCATTGGGTACAACTTCTGCCCTAAATCAGATTTCCTATCAGTAAACAAAATGCTCTGATCTAATTTTGCTACTCAGATCTACTCCAATTTCAATAAAAAAAATATATACGTGTGTGTGTGTGTGTCTTTTTCAGACTCTCTGTCACAGTTTGATGCAAGAGCTGATGTTTAAATTTGATGAACCGAAATAAGCTGAGACATAATATTTTTGTATTTTTTTTTTAAGTTTTGACTTTATGCAGCATTTGATCATCTCTTCTTAAAAAGCCTTTTTGTTGCATCATTTCTGCTCAGAAGATGATGTCCTTTTATCTGTAGAGAAAGAAAACTCTTCCATTTTTCTTACATACTTGCTATGAATGTATCGATAGAAAAATCTTAATAGATAGAAAATAGGCAAGTAAATGTGAACAGGACAAATATGAAATCCCTCACACACACACAGATGCATGTGCACTCTCTCTCTCTCTCTCTCTACATATATATATATATATATATACATGTGTGTGTATATATATGTGTATATATATATATATATATATATATATATATATATATATATGTGTATGTATATATATATATATATGTGTATGTATATATATATATATATAGATATATATATATGTGTATGTATATATATATATATATATATAGATAGATATATATATATGTGTATGTATATATATATATATAGATATATATATATGTGTATGTATATATATATATATATATATATATATATATATATATATATATAGAGAGAGAGAGAGAGAGAGAGAGAGAGAGATACAAATTCTGTCTGAAAAGTAATGGGACTGGGGTAAAAACAATTTATTTCAATTCCAAACAACAAACTACAATGTTTCTCCTTCAAAGCAAAATCCTCCTCGAGTCTAATACACTTTTTCACATCCTTCTCCACCATGCTTCTTTGCACTGTTGGAAGAATTCTTTTTGAATGCCCCCTCTTGATGACCTTCAAAATGAGGGGCCCATTGGTGATCTCCTTGAGCTTGGGGAAATGTAAAAAACTTACATGAAGCAAGATCAGATGAATAGGGAGGTTGTTGCAGTATGGAGATGTTCTTCTTGGCCAGGAACTGCCAGATACTCAGGGCATTGTGAGCAAGTACATTGTCATCATGAAGCAGCCACGATTTGTCCCTTCTCATGCTCTGAGTGAAGCAAACAGCACAGGACCGCTTTGTAGACTTGCTGATTGATCATCTGGCTTTGTGGCAAGAACTTACTGTGGACAATGCGTCTCACATTGAAGAACAAATATGTCCTGTTACTTTTCAGACAGACCTCATATCTGTCATGCACAAAAGTAATGGATACAAAGAGTTTTTAAGAAAAAATAATTTTCATTCTGGCTACAGGTCTAAAATTTGAGCTGAACATAGTGTACATGTAGTTTATTATATATCTAAGCAGAAATAAAAACATATATATTTTAATATTTTATCTATGCAAAAATTTATATGCAAATTAAAGATAAGTGGCATGGAGAAGTTTTGGACACATTCTAAATTTATGAGTAAAACAATCGGTTTGAAATTGAATTACAGTCAAATTATTAATTTGCAAGCAAACCATACCACAGAATTTGACAATCTGTGGGCACTTTGAATAAATACTGAATTTCTCATTGGCATATGTAAAGGCTTCCACAATGCTGAAGCTGAAAGAGTAATATGAAGAAATTCATAGAGTGACCATGAAAATCATGGAATCATCATAATCAAGGAATTGGATATCAAAAGATATCATTTATAATGCTGGAGAGAAATGGATGAATGGAATTTGGAGCAGTAGATTAACATTGAGATTGCTAAAAATGCTAATGAAACTTTAGATATATTAGAAATAAACATGCTATGAAATATTTGTGTATTTCTTAGTGACACAGCAATTCAAGGAATAGTGAGTAGGTGTGCACTACAATACAAGAAGTGGACAGTCATAAACACAAAAAAACCCAATGTGAACAGATTGCAAATGACAGTGTGTCCAGATTGAAGATTAAGTGTGTGACTGATAGCAGAACTGACTATAAATAAGGAAACAGTACAGCAGATTGTAACAGAGAATTTGGAAATGAGAAACATTTTCTCAAAGATATGGTATCTTGAATTTGGAAAATTTAATTACTGGAATGGTCCTGTGAAAACAATGTTGGCTTACCTGGTCATTACTGTTTGTGGTCATCTTTATACTACAGTTGTAAAACTAGAGACTATAGTGAACAGGTAAGCTAAATGTGCTTTCACAAGGTCATTTCAGGGATGAAATTAAACCTTATATATATATATATATATATATATATATATATATATATATATATGAATGAGTTAAAGATCAAATGTAGATCACATACGGGTTGGTATCTGACAGGATGACAAGATAAAGAACAAATAGGAAACATTTATCAATCTCACTTTTATTAAAGTTTTGCCAGTCTAAACAAATAGGTAATAAATAAAGAACAAATAGGAAACATTCACACTGACAAAGCTTTTTAATAAAAGTGAAATATGTTAGATTGATAAATGTTTCCTATTTGATTTTCATTTATGATATATATATATATATATATATATATATATATATATATATATATATATATATATATATAATGTAAATCTATTTAAACTCAGTGGGTGAAAAAACCTGGATAGCACAGATTTTCAGATAAATTGTCATCTGAGGAAAAATGAAAAAATAGAAAGCACCAGAAACCTCTGAAAAGGGCGAAAGAAATCGTCTAGTAACTTAAATCTCTGGTACAAAGAAAGAAAAAACCCAGCGAGTAATAAGTTAAAATGAAGAGAGCTCAATACAGTAAGTAGAGCAAAAGTAAAATAATTAAATCCTAATGAGCCAGGGACTACCTACCTAGGTTTCACCACATGGGATCCTCAGGCTGAACTGGCTAAGGAGCAATTAATGAGGAACAAATTACTGATAAAATTATGGCTAAAACCTAAAAATTAGCATCACCTTAAAAAGATATAAAACACGTAACTAAAAAAAACCCAAAGAAACAACCTTTATTCTGATATCCAGGCTTTCCTATGCCTGCATCTATTAAGGATTTCTCACCTTTGGTTTAATAAAATTTTCTAGAAAACAGTTCTCCCCGTCCCACAAATTGAATAAAATTTTCAATAAGAATTATGTTCAACTAAGTTACAGCTGTATGCAGAATATGGCTAGTTTAATTAATAAATTTAATAGGAAAAGAATCATTAGTCTGACATTAATCCCACTAAATGTAACTGTAGGAATAAAAACACCTGCCCACTCAAGGGTAAGTGTTAACAAGAAAGTGTCATCTATAAAGTGGAAATTAGTAGAAATAATTCAACCACCAATAACAAGAATAGTAAAGTGTACATAGGATCTACTGAAGGCAATTTTAAAAAGCACTACTATAATCACATAAGTAGCTTTAAGAATGAGATGTATTGGTTTAACACTAACTAATCTAAACACGTTTGGAGTATTAAATGGGAAGATAGAACGGATTCCATTCTAAAACGGGAAATACTAAAAAATTGTTATAAATATAAAACCGGCAACAAGAGGTCAGAAATCCTTAATAGATGCATAAGAAAGCCTGGTTATTAGAATAAAGGTTTGTTTTTTTTTTAGTCATGTGTTTTATATCTTTTTAAGCTTATGTTAATTTTAGGTTTTAGCGGTAAATTTATCTATGAATTTGTTCCTTGTTAATTCCTCCTTAGCCAGTTCACCCTGATGATCCCATGTGGTGAAACCTAGGTAGGTAGTACCTGACTCATTAGGATTTATACATACATATATATATAATGTAGGTAGACATATCCCTTCTCATAGAGTGCACAAACTTTGTAATTTTTCAGCTCAAAAGTTTCCAGACTAATCAAAAGCCTTGATTCTATGAAGGCTAATGGTTTGGATAAAATTCTCACGAGTGTCATTAAGAACCTTAGCCCAAAGTTGTCTTCAATCATGTTGAAGTTGTTTAAAAACTGCTTGAATGAGAATTATTTTTCAGGTCTATGAAAGATGTGAGCTGTATACCTTGATTTCAAGGATTCAGATGAGCACTCATTGCACCAGCCTCGTTAGTCTCATTAGCAAACTCCTTGAGTTTATTATCATCAAGAAAGTTGTTGATATCTCAATGGAAACCTCCTGAGTGATAAACAGTTTAGATTTTGCTCATCTAGGTTCACTACTGACATCGCAACTGTCATTACACACACAGAATAAGCAAAGCATTTGACATTAAACTCATTATGAGAGTGAATGCCTTAGATAATCTTAAAGGACTTTGACACATTGTGGCATAAGGGGGTTGTAATACAAACTCTCTGTAACTTCTCTAGTAGAGTTTTTGCAATTATAAAGTACTTCCCATCAGGTAAGGTGATGAAGGTAGGTTATAAATGGCCAGTTTTCTGGAACCCATGAAATCAATACAGGCATCCCCCAAGGTTCTTTCCTCAGTTATAGCCTCTTTCTGCTTTATAGGAAATAGTACTGATTCCATGTTCGCATGCATTCAAAACACTCTTAAGACATGCCAGCTCATGTTAAAGCAAATAACATTTAAGGTTGGCTTTTACAATTAGATGTCTTTAGAATGATTGTGTTATCTACAAGGATTTTTATTATGTGAGTGGGGAGTTGTGTATGAGCATTTAAATTGTTTCCTTATCAGAAGCTGAGACATGTCAGGGGCATTCTCAAAGCATCTCAATATAGAATTACTAATCCTTCTATACAACACAGCTTAGAATATTAAAATAAGAAAATATAGTAACAGCAAACTCTTTTACTAATGAATTGGCCAAAAGCATTTGGGACAATAATCACTATGAAAAGTTTCTACACACTCTTTGTCCTTATAAAAGAAAAACTGTTAGAAAACTGAATACAAATGTTAAAAGATTTTCCTTGTCTGTCACATTCAATGAAACTTGTATAAAAGAAAGATTGCTGGCCATATATATGTATGTATGTATGTATGTATGTATGTATGTGTGTGTGTGTGTGAGAGAGAGAGTGAGAAACAGACGGACAGATTTAAGGGAGGGAAGACTGTGTAGATAGAAGTAAGAATAGAGTGAAAATAGATCTGAAAAAAGAAGATAATTTCATAATTAGAAGAAATCAATATAGAAATGATGATGATGATGTCTGTTCAGAAGGCATTCATCATTTCCAATAATTAAATTGTGTTTGAATTGCCTTCTTAAAGTGAGCATATTTATTTCTACTAAGTTTGCTGTGATGTTTGTGTATAAACTATGTATAGATGATCATCAATAAATTTGACTTGCTTCAAGTTGGATGCAAGATGCACACATTCAAAGAGATTTGGACATTGTTAATTGTTAATAAACAGGACATGAGTCAGTCCTAGTTGTAAACAAATGAAGGTAGAAAACAGAATATTATAAGAGCATATTTCATGAATTATTCAGACTAGTATCCTTATTTTTGTTGTTTTGTTCATTGCATTTCATCTGAAGTGTTCTTCAACCTCCCTTGGGTATATTTTACATATGTGTGGTTTAGCTTAACTGTTATTAATACTGGATAGGGAATTGACAAGCCAGGTTCAAATTTTGCCTGATAGGAGTGTCTGTATTTACTTTGCAGGAATGCCCTTGGGAAAAGTATAAATTTCATCACATATTCCCTCAGCTATAGATTAAATAGCATGGAAGATAGGTCTCACTAGTCTTGAGTGGCAACCAATCTAGCCAAAGAAAAATATCAAATTCAAACCTATTAGGTATATATGTACCATACAGCATGAGAAAGGGGGTCATACCTTTGTACCAAAGCTTAGTTTGGCTATTCATTGCAGCTGGCGCTCAACTAACCACCCTGAGTACAACCTTGTTGTTCAAACCTAGAAAGGATGTCAAGAGTGTGCATCTTGACTCATGCAACCTCGTATTCATCTATAGGAGAATCCACTTATGCACATACCATTCCTTAAAAGGAAATCATCATTTCTTAGCATGGATTGCAATGATATTCTTTTCTTCTTTTAAAAATCATTTCATCCAAAGGAAGGTAATAAAATCACTAAGATACAAAGATTTACTGAGTGTGAAGTAAATCAAGATGATATTATGAGAAATTATGAAAATGTTATGAGGAGAAAGGACAATAAAAGAACTAGATTAAAAAAAAATCAGATGACAATTGATGTTGGATTTAAATTCGAATCCTACTTAATCATAACTAATGGTTTTGAAACTTCTGCTATCACTTCAATAAAAGAGAGTTCCACTGATAGGAAGAACAATCATTCAGGTTTTCACTTGGTTGAAGTTATAGGTAGAAAAACTGGAATGAAAATATGAAATTCTGTTGAAAGATTAGAAGAAAGCTTTGGATGAAAATAGTCTGAAAAATATGCAAAATAATTACACAATATCTCCTCCTCGTCACATACGTTTGGCAGTATTTAGATGACTCGCAAATCCATGAGGCAAAATGTAATGACCAAAACAACAAAGGTGAGAATACTACTTTGGATAATTCAAGGAATAAGACTTCACCTTGGAATTTCAGACCACACATTATTATAGCTATTAAATGACTTACACTCTCTAAGTGCATCTCTGACAAATGATCGATAAATTAGATTGATATAAATATTTACATCCTGGGAAATACTATCATAATAGAAAAAAAATCCCATAAGTATAAATACAAAATGTCAATGGTTTCCCAAAATTCCTAGACAGAAATAAAAAAAATAAGATCAAGAAAAATATAATGAAGTAAAAAATCTCATTAAAAGCAAAGATTTGAGAAGATTTTTTTTTATGCCTAAAAATGATTTATAAAAAAAGAAAAGAAAAAACAGTTTTGAAAAGCAGTCTGTAATTGTCCAAATTACAGTTTTGGAAAGATTTATACTTTGCTTCCTTTTTTTGGTCTGTCTGAGAGGAAAGAGGATTTATACGCAGACAATTGGGCCATGTAAAAATAATGTGCCTGAGATAAAAATAAAAAAAATGAAGCAAAACCTGAAAAAAAAAATCTTTGTCTACATACATATTTAAAACAAAGCCGTATGTGCTCATCAAAAACAATGAATCTTTATGACTTATCACTAAGTCTTATATCAGCTAGTATGTATGTATACGTCCTAATGCAAGTATTATAGATGGGGGGGAGGCTACCAACAGTGAAACTGGAACAAATTGATCAATCCATTCATCTGTTAACTTTTACCCAGCATATTCCTCATGTTTCATGGGAGATTTCATGCATCTGCTGAAATCACCCGACAAGGGGAATGGCAAACCTTGGTTCTGTCTTACTTTTTTTTTTCAAGTCAGTTGGTGCATTAAGTTTCCAGAAATTTTGGAAAACATCCTACATATATATATATATATATATATGTATATATAAATGCATGTTTGTTTAACTGTATAAATATATCTATACATATATAAATGTTTTGAGAGTCTGAGAAAGATTTGCATCTATAAGGCAATATTCAATTTTGCTTGATTGGCAATGCACTCCATGCCTTTGCATTTTTAATATCAGCATGGAGGCACCCATGTTTATTTATTCCATTGATATATCTGAAAGAACAACAAGAATGTTAAAATTTACTGCCTACTCTGTAACATTATATTAGGCTATCTTTCTTTTTTAGCCTGCTAATGTGAGGTCTCATACATCTAGCATATCCCATATATGCACAAAGAGGCCCCAAAAGCAATGCTTTATATTTTATTATGTAGCTCAATAGCCTCAGGTGTTAGGTGTAAAGCTGCAGTAGAGGCTAACCCTTCTTGCTGATAAGCTATGCCTTTTTATTTAACCTTCTTACAGATAGCAGTCTGGTAAAATGGCATCTGCCATGTAAAGCAGATTAATGTTATTGGACAAAGCAAAAACAAAAAATTGCAAATACTCAATACCTGCTAAAGTGGCAACAATAATGTGTGTGATTGTAAGGATGGCTTACAGGTTTTTGTTCATTGCTGGCAAAAATACAGAGCCAATGTTTATAACAATGTATGAAAAGTTTCCATTAAAGTAAACAGGAAGCATTACTCTCAGGGTATTTCCCATGTGTGTGTGTGTATATATATATATATATATATATATATATATATATATATATATATATATATATTATTATTATTATATAGAGTGTATCTGTAAATGGACAAAATGAATAAGAGGCTTTTTGGAGGTACTTTGTGTCCTCCGTGTTTTGACTAACCTTTCAACTACCTGATGAATACTCATAAACATTCATAAATTTAAAAAGCCTTGATAAATCAATGACATCACTGCTCTTGTATATAAACTTGTGTAACAAAATGAATCCTACATTTGCCTTGATAAAGTCCCTCAGAGAATGAAACTCACTGGCTAAGAATCGTTTTCCCTTTTGTCTTATATAATAAAATAATGAATACAGAATCTTTAAAAATCCATTCAGTCAGGTTATAATTTATTTTGTGGACTCAGACGTTCATCTCTTCAGACCAGTTTTACAAAAATAAATGAAGTTCAATTTATTCAGATGCAAGGAAAGAAAAAAGAGAGAAAAGGAACAGGAAAAAGTTTTAATATTAAAAGGGGAAAGAAGGAAAGTGGCGGGAAAGACAGAGATTTCAATATAAGGCTTTTTAGGGAGAAGAGAAAGAGAGATAGACATGGGGAGTGAAAAACGGGTGAGAGAGGGAAAGTAAGGAGTTAAGCCAATTGACAGGGTGACTCAAAATATATTTAATTGTTAGGAGTCTGTGATTGACAACTTCAGGGACAGATGCAAAATCTATGCATTAAAGAAAAAATTATAATGATTAAGTATAAAAATGTTGATGAATTATTGAACGAGCAGAAATGATCTTATCTTCAAGTGTAGACATAAGAACCATGTTAAAATTCCCTAATAATATTAATTTTGGAGAATTTTATACTTGAAGTGTTGGATATTTTTTATGGATACTAACATGTATGCATGCATACATTTACAGTGGTTTTGTATATATGATCATTTATGTGGTTTTCTTGCCTGCATCAATTATAATGTTAAATCATGAATTAATTTTATTTTCTTTATCTATAATTTTAATTTAATTTTATTATTATTATTATTATTATCTACATATACATCATATGTAGGTGTGTACATGGATTTATGTATGGATGGATGTATATGTGTGTGTATATATATATATATATATATAATTTAAAGAAAAACAGACCACTTTAAGGCTCCATGTAATAATTTATTTCACCATAGCCCTTTTAAAGGACGCTGGATCATCAGACTTCATTTCCAAAAGGTGAAACGAAAAATGAAATGAACATTTACACTTTTGACGGGTAGTATTAAGTTTATGTAATTTAACAGAGAGGGCAGTGAGGAGTGGTGTGATAGACATGATCGAGCTTAGAGTGGGTTTATTTTAATATTTCTATCTATCATACTTAGTATTAGGGGAGGAGGGACCAGACATTGACCTATTTAATCGGTTAACTTAACGGAAGTGCTATATTGAAAGGGAAGGGAGAGAAGAGAGAAAAAAGAAAAAGAAAAAATGAAAGAAGGGGGAAGTAAAGAGAAAGAAGCTGTAATTAGGCTTTACGAAGAGACAGGAGGAGTGGTAATTTTTAGCAATTTATGTAAAAGAAGAGATTTTAATGTTTGATAGTAATTTAATTTTTTAAAATCACCAAAGAAATTAATTTGATGTTTGCTAGCAATTTAAATATTTAACTCTTTTACAAATGATTTAGGGATTTAATATGAGTTAAATAGTATATTTAAAAACACATTCATAGAAAGTACATTAAAAGAAATTTATTTAAAATATAACAGTTTACTGATAGTAATCTTTTAATATTGTAAATGATTGTTAAGGTAATATCTCTATCAGTTTGAATCTTTTAATATATATATATATATATATATATATATATATATATATATATATATATATATAAGACTTTGCAATGGTCCTTGTCTTTTTAATCAAAATTTTGGGAGATTTTTAAAAATTTGAAATTTTTTTTAAAGAATTTCATTTTTTTAAATTGATGTTATTTCTTTATATTGATGTCAAATATTTTAATGATATTATAATTATTTTTATTATTATCAATTTGTAATTGTGATGGTTATAATGCGATGAGTACAGTTTCGCTGCTTAAAATGACGAGACAATTTCAATATATCTATTTTGAATATGATCACGCCCTTCCCCCCACCCTATTTCTTAACTTGTCAAGT
Source organism: Acanthosepion esculentum (assembly GCA_964036315.1). Taxonomy (NCBI): domain Eukaryota; kingdom Metazoa; phylum Mollusca; class Cephalopoda; order Sepiida; family Sepiidae; genus Acanthosepion; species Acanthosepion esculentum. The sequence goes on from OZ038493.1 coordinate 1,643,348, forward strand.
CCTTGAAAAATATTTTTTGGGTCACCCTGTTGACTGGCTTAACTCCTTTCTTTCCTTCTCTCACTCTCTTTCCCCTCCCGGTGTCTATCTCTTTCTCTTCCTAGAGATGGACATCTGAGTCCGTGAAATAAATCATCACCTGAGCAAATGGATTTTTAAAGATTCTGTATTCATTATTATATTGCTCTGTTCTTACATTGAGCTCTCTTTGGATTTATATTCTCCTTGAAATCATCAATCATCAAGTGACATTAATAAATAAATCCTTATTAAAATGTCTTCAGTGAATATATTTTCTTCCAAAATATAACTGAGAAGATTCATGATAATTTCAAGAGTTTTTCTGTGTAATATTGAACTTATTCTTTTTGTTGGTCTTGCTTTGCCTACAAGATTTCAGGTTAGCAGTAACTACTTTCAAATTATTCAGTGAAACAAAATAACTATTCCAAGAGTTGGTCAAAATGTTGAATTCATTTCATGTGCTATTTTTATTTTTAACACTAAGTTTCAGACATTTTCACACATATGTAGATATTTATCTATATCCCATTCACACACACACACACATATATAATATCTGGATATTTTTGTCTAATAAGTTTTCTCTAATATTCAGGCTAGTAGATGAAAATAAATACAGTTTAATAAATCTATTCAAATATGAGTATCCACTAAAAATAATGTTTAAGTAAGTAATAAAAATCTATAGGATTAATAAATAAAAGATCCATCAGACTTTATGTGTGTATATATATATATATATATATATATATATATATAGTACAGGTAATCGACCCATTGGTATATAATCCAGGTGGATCCTAATAATATTAATTATTAAAACTGATCCACAGAGAGCTTGATGTATTTGTTATAACAGACTATATGTATTTTTTATAGCAATAAAACAAAAATTACCTCAACATGGGGATAGTCTATTTCAAGCCATTCTGCACACAGCTATCATCAGCCCATAAGTGTCTGTCTTGAAGCATTGTTTTAAATTTATTTTCAATGTCAGTCCTCCTCTGGTAGACACCTTGTTAATGAGAATGGGTTTGTGTTAGCAACTGGTGGTTGGTGGGGGGGCATAAGTTATCTTATCCAAGAGGAAGCAGTCTGGAGTTGGAGTTTATTCATCGCTAGAACCATTTGTTGTTTGTAGTTTAATATCAGTTCCTGATATGTAACGTTTCTTATACAAGCCCCAAGTGTATTTTTCTGGGGTTCACAGTAAATAGTTTTTCTACTAAATTTGATTGACTTCCTGTTGAATATCTTATTTAGAGGAGTTTTTTGTTGAAGTGTTTAGTTCTTAAATTTAGGAAATACTGTCTGATGTTGATACTTGACAGTTTGCAGAAGGGGGGGTTGAACCAAGTGATTTTTCTTTTCCTATTTTTACACCTACATTCCATACTTTTTCATGTATCGGTATTACTAGTGGTGGTTGCGTAAGACAGTTTACTTTTGAATCCACTTTTATGGAGGGCCTTTTTGTATAGTTCTTCATTCTTATTAAAGATTTTTTCATTGGACGATAGTTTACTAATCTTGGTGCAAACGGTAATGGGTATTTGTCTTGGGACTGCACTAGGGTGGTTAGAACTGATATTAATATAGTTGGGGGTTTCATTTTCTTTATGGTAATGTTTAAAGGGTTCATCATTAAAGTTAAGGGTGATAACTAGGTAGTCAACTATTTTAAGGTTAGAGGAAATCTCAATCTTAAATCCTAGGAATTTGAAGGTCCTGATAATTTTCTTTTGTAATTTCGCTTTTAATGAACCATTACTATTAGGGATGAGGATAAGTCCATCATCCCGATACAGTCCTATTAGTTCCGGTTTTACGATTCTACTAAGCACATCTAAAATGTAAAAACATACTAGATCTGCAACTTGGGCTGAATCATACACTCCCATATATATATATATATATATATATATATATATATATGAAAAGGCTGATATAAAACTGACAATAATATATATATATATATCAACAAATACAGGAGCCAATACTATATATATATGTATGTATGTATGTATGTATGTATGTATGTATGTATGTATACACACACACACACACTATGGTTCAAAAGTTTGAAGCCACCCCCAGATTTATGGGGATGAACATGAGAGAAGATTGACAAAAAAAGGAAAAAGAGTTCTTAGAATGGAATCAATTATCAAAATTATACTTTGAGAAACTTTTGCAACAAATGCCAAAAATTTGTGCTGCATTAATCAAGGCTAAAGGAGGATATTTTGATAAGAGCAAAAAAGGCTTTTTTTTCTTTTTGTCATGAAGTTTCTAATAAAAAATCATGTTTCACTTTGTTTTTAAACATATATAATAATTTCTTATTTAAAATACAAAACCATACCAAAAAATTTTAAAATTACCAGGGGTGTCCACAAACGTTTTAACTGTAGTGTGTGTACATATATATAAATATATATGTATGTGTATATGTATATATATATATATATATATATATAGAG
>OZ038493.1:1650857-1658357 GCA_964036315.1 Acanthosepion esculentum
GGAGGAAAGCTCATCTGAACAATTGGCATGAAAATATTTGTAGAAAAGACAGAGCAAAACCATGTCATATCAGCAAGAAATGCCAGTTCTTTTGTCAATTGCTGCCTTTAATTTCTCTAAATGAGTACAATACTTGTTTGAATCAATCATTTGCTTTCCCAGAAGGTACTTAAAGTAGAGGACTCTCTTCCACTTCCCATCATATACACAGCATTACCTTCTGTGGATGAATGATCTTTGATATGGCTAGTGATGTTTCATTTTGCCTATTCTGTAATTTTGTATCCTTGGATTTCATAAAAAATAAAAATCTTATGTGGAAGCCACACATCAAAGCAACTAATATAAGCAACCTGGTTCAAATTTTCAGTATGAAACATCTTTTTATATCTTTCTTAAAATAAACAAACACAATATACCAAAACTGTTGCATATTTTCTTCCATATATAAATATAGCTGTACTAGATCTAATTAACTATGAAATTGGTATTATTTAAAAGATCTTGATAAAAGTTTCAGAATACATTTATAGAAGTAAAATATATTATGTAATTTCTTCTCATTAAAATTATTTATTATAAACGGTGCCCTTACTTATTGCAATTTTTTAAAATAAAGTAGAATAGCTGTATTTACATTAGTCGGACTATTGTCCTCATCTTTGTCGCCATATTTGTCACAACGTTTCGGCCGTTGTACACTCCAGCCTTCTTCAGGTGGTTGGAATTTCAAACCGAACCCTTTATTTCGATCACTGGGGTAGACTGTTCTAGTTCCACGAGCCATGTTTGATGGATGTCAGTTATCAGTTATCTCCTGGTAATTTTCCCTCTGAAAGTTCTCCACTGCCTGGTATTGAACTCACACTCTTTGGGTCTGTCACTGGATCTAACCAACGCCTTTATCCACTGTGCCATGTGTCCTTGAGGACATCTGGGTATGAATTTCTGAGTATTATAAACCTAATTTTTCAGCAACCATTTTTACTAGTACTCATATTGCAACTTTTTTTGTTATCATTGCTTTTCTCTGGCACTCCTTATTACTGATTCCCATATTGTATTTATTTCTATGCTTGGCAGACTCAGGAGAATTTTGTGGCCTAGCATATGTGCTGATTCCTTAAGTTTACAAATTTTCCAATGGTGTTCCCTGTCTATGATCTCAACCTGATCCCACAGGGGACGGTGATCTCCCTTCTCTCTCCATATGTTTGTGTACAGAAAGTCAACATCTCCATCAGATTATCTATTGGAATACTGGTCCGTTCTTCTAGGGAAGAGTCAGAGGTCAATCTGTCTCTGACTACCGAGAGTGCCTCCTCCGTGGGTACCTTGGTGAACAAGCTCACCATCTGGTTGGATAGGATGGGAGCATCTTTGATTATTTCCACGAAGTGGGCTGAGTTTCGGACATATGAAGGAGACTTTCCGATCAATGGGTCAATTATATCTACAAGGAAGCGACTCAGAGGGTAGCACACAGAGCCTTGGCAACTAACAATCGGCCTGAGCGGAATACCGTCTTTGTGAATCTTAGGGAGACCGTATATGTGAGGTAGCTTGGTGTAACGCTGCGATAACTGCCTATACATTTTGGGTGCAAAGTGATCCTTGTTCTTGATTAGGATCTGTGACAGTTTGCGTTCCGTTTTCATAGTAGGATCCTTTTTCACTTTGCTGTAGCTACCATTGCTAATGAGGTCTTCCAGTTTTCTTGTATACTCTGATCTGTCCATCACTATAGTCGCATTACCTTTGTCAGCCGGTAGTATGATGATGTTTTCGTTCCTCTGTAGGGATCCGATTGCCAGTCTCTCTAGTTTTGTTATGTTAAACATTGTGACAAATATGGCGACAAAGATGAGGACAATAGTCCGACTAATGTAAATACTGTACATAATACCTCATCTCAGAAATATAGACAGACTCAGTAGAATAGCTGTCTTTTGTTTGTCAATAAGAATATTCCTTAAGAAATACCTTCATTATTTTACTAGTTATTGCAGACCAAATTGGCACACATTTCAACACAACTGTAGTAAGAAAAAACAAACAGATTTTTTTCAACCATCATTTGAACAAAACAATGAAAATAAATATGAGTTTGTCATATTTATATCATTTCAATTTATGAAATTATTTAAAAGTTATAAGATCTAGAAAATTAAAATTACTGCTTTATAAAAATTTCTAAGATTTAAACATTCTGAACTAAAATCAAACATGTTATCTATTTGAAACAATGAGACAAACTAAAACATTCTTTTCCTTGTTTTACTTCCTGCAAAATCAAATATTAGTTTGCCATGTTGATATCATTTCAGTTTATGAACATGAACGGTAACATTTAGAAAATTCAAATCACTGCTTTATAAAAGTTTGAGGGGCCTGTATCAAAAAAAGCTTTAAACTTTTTTGTTTCTTTCCTTGCAAACAATGTGTTCAAATAATTGATATGGTAGCCCAATTATACAATGAAATAAACAAATCACAAGTCCAAACTCAAATATCCAAGGGCAGAAAGAAATGTCAAAATCATGAATCACAGGTTCAATGTCACCAATTCCAATACACATAAATGGTCAGAAATGCAACATGCAAACTGGCAGTTGAGGTAGAAAAATAAAACGACTTCCCAATTCAAGAACACCAACCGCTTTTATCGGCTGAACAATTTTTTCATTAGTCAACAGTTGGGAGAGGTTGCACAATATGAGCATGTCTGTGATGCATTTATGGCAAAATCTGCCATTGTCTTGTTTATATTTTGGTTATTTTGTCTTTGGCATATCATACAGAACACACGTGCCCTTTTTCTTGGTAAGTGACTTTCTCTTTCTCCACACTCCCCCACTTGATCTCATGATCCTGCTCGTGACAACAAGGAATGCGTCTTTTAAGCTTTGTGCTTTCTTCTCAAAGAGACAATGAGCCAACCCAAAACAGTTCCACACATTGTTAATGTCTAACTTTCCTCTTTGCTATCGTACTGGTGATGGGTCAATGGATTGAAACTCTCCACATTCTTTGACTATGGCCCTAACTGCTACCTTTGACACTGCTACACTTTGACTATGGATCAATCCGCCTTGTGAAGTACAAGGTCCTCTTAATGTCAGGATGCCCACTTGGCAGTGTACTGATCTTATCTTGTCTGGGCCACATTTGCTCACTGATACTGCACAGAAGATTTTCACTGGTTCCATCTCCTTCCTCCCTGCATCGAGCCATCTCTGCGTTACCCTCATCAGCTTGTCTGCTTGGATTTCACAAGATTTGTGTCCACCAATAAGTCATATTCACTTGACCAGTTTTTCAAAAGTGCTGAGCCTCCTCCAAATGAACAACTCACTTGAGGCCTTTGTGTGTATTCTGGCCTTTCCAGTAAGTGTGTCATATATCCATCCATGAACACATGCAGAGTTTGTGATTAAGGGCAACTCTTTTGTATTCCATTGAAATGCTACATTAACACCCCTGCATAGGACATCTAACTCAGCTACATTTATATACTGAATGTCCTTGTTGTGATGCAACAAGCATGCATCCTCCACTACACCCCCATTTACCTCAAGCAACACTCTAGTTGAAAGGGAGCTTACATCAACTCATACTTCAAACTCAGGTCTTGGAGTACTCTGGTGATGACATCTATAATCATGTTGAGGGGAGATAGAGGCATCTGTTACTTCATCATCCCAGCTAGACATAACCTCAGTTGCTCTGCATTTGATGAAGGCAGTCACAATACAGAGCCAGCCACACACAGCCAGACATTTATATAGATGTCATCAATAGATCCACCTTTTGCCAGCACAGTATCTACAATGGCTTTCATGGTAGCTGGTGCCACATTGAGCCCAAATCCCATTCTTGTTAGGCAGTACCTCTGCCCTTATAAATGATGGTTTGAAATGGACACAGCAACCAGTGCACACTATCTATAGGTATGCTTTGCAAAGGTTAAGAATGAAAACATTGGGTCCTTTTATCTGCTATTCTCTCAGTTTTTAGCACAAATATCAGCATGAGCTGTGTATATATCAACATGTTCATTTAGCTTGCAGTAATCTAACACTGGCTGGACCTTTCCTTTATTCTTTTGAACCACTGCCATTAATGGAATCAGGCCCCTTGGGTGACCAAGTTCTTTTTTAGGGTAAGGTACCAGACACCTGTCATCTATCCATGCCTTTTGTTCATGCTGATATTCACTCCTTGCCTGCTTACACACAAGCTACTCAGAAACCTGGTTTTTCAGATATTCTGCAAGGTGATCATCCGACTACTTCCATGATGCTGTCCAGATCATATGATATTTTGGTCAAATACCATGATAAAGTCAGGCTGATTTACAGTCATGGCTGCACAAATATGGGATTTCACCCATTTTTGTGATGAAAGCACCACCCAAGCTCTCAATAACATCTATCCCAAACAGCAGGTTGAATCCTAACAATTTGCTCTCCATGACCAGAACATCTATACTGACAGGGTCACAATTGTCTATGGGGGACTTCCATGCTTGTGACTCCTTGACTTCTGAAGACGTTTCTGTCAGTCATCAGCACATCTACCTCTTGTCTTTTCCACGGACAACAGTTGGATATATTTGTAAGCAAATTCAAATAACCTGTATCCACGAGGGTGGTAGGTTCCACCCAATCAATGCATACGTCAATTATGGGAAGCATCTCTTTCACGACTTACGGGGAAGAAAGAATGGCACTGACATGGTCAGGTAGGAGAGGCAGCACAACTGGTAGCACTGCATTTACATCCTGGAGGGGGATGAGGCTGGTGCTGACACATCACCCTCTGACCCATTTCCCAAACAATCCCATGACAGGTGCCCTGGCTCCTGGCACCTATGGCAGTGGTAGCAATGCACCTGAGTCGCTTGCCTCTTCTGGGCCATTACATCTGTACCATTTAATTCTTGCAATGGCTGGTGATAGATATTGCCTTCTATGTATTGGAGGAAAAATTAGCAATAGCTTCTTATAATAACCTTAATATATTACTCAACCAGAGATTGGAAATACTTAATGGTTGTAGACATAAAAAAAGCCTGGTTACTTGAATTTTTTTTTTTTTTTTTTCGGTGGCTGCTTTACCAATAAAATATTGTTTGAGCCAACCTTCTTTAGCCAGAATTATCCTGATGAGCCATTACATGAAATTAGGTAGATAGGTTCTGGTTTGTTAGGGTTTGTAATTTTTCCTCTACTTAGTGTATTTAGTGAGCACTTTTAGGTTTTAACTTAAGTTACTTGTTCATTTTTTTTCTTTTGGCCAGACATTGCAGTGCTACTTGATTATTTTCAAGCAGCACAGTGAAACCTAGGTAAATAGGTTCTGGCTTTTAGTTTATATAAAGTGGAAATATTTACTTAAGTATCAAAAATTGAAAACAAACATGAATAAACAAAAATAAATACATAATAAAATAAACAAACAAAAATAAGTAAAATAAATTAATCCAAACCAATAAATAAGTAAATAATAAACAGATTAACAAGCCATGAATGCCTACGTAAACACTAGTAAACATAACAACCACCACCAACAATAAAATAATCAGTAATAAGTAAAGTTAACAACACTATAAATAACAACAAAAAAAAACGGCATCTGGATCCACAATTATTACCACTCAAATAGCCCCCAGAATAATTTGAAACATAACCGTTACTGCTCACCAAAACAATTGTTAGAATAATACAATAGACTACCCACAATGCATCACTAACTTGTATATATAAACAATCTAGCAAAAACACGACATTATAGCCTGACAATTGTGTATAAGCATGAAACAGAATGTCTCCTTTGGATGTTGGCTTCAGTGTCCACTTTTATATTTACATACACTCTATCCCTAATATTGAGCAGTTTAATACATAAATATAGCATACCTTAAAACTATATTTCATCATACATATTTATTTTCATATATATATATATGTGTGTGTCATTCACAAACAGTACTGTTTCGCTGTATCACAGCTCCTCAGTGCGACTAGACTTCCAAATGCCTCAAGCCAGGATTGAAACAACTAATTTGGTGTCAGCCACAGCTATCTTCACTCAGTAGAGTTACACAACTAAATCTAGCGTATTGTTTTTACAAATGTAAACAAATGCCAATATGAGGGTAGGTCAAAAATTATCTGCACTCACCATAACATATCTTTATATAAGAGTGTGGATAATTTTTAACTTTCCCTCATGTGTATATATATATATATATATATATATATATATATATATATATATATATCTTGTATATATATATATAATTATTTTTTTTTATTTTTATTTTTTTTTTAACCCTCATACTGTTTGGACCCCCTAACATATTTTATTTTAGTGCTAACTATTCTAACCTAACTTGTACGCCTGCATTTTCGCCTAGTTAGAAATCCGTCTTTGAATCTATAGAAGGGACAGTCTTTGACAATTAAGTTTGTGAGTCGTCACTACTTTCCATGTTCTAGTTGGCCTTTTTTCAGCTTGCCAGATAAAAATATTGTTTCGACGTGGAATTGTCTGACCGTTTCTTTCTCCTGTTGATTTGAATTTTTTTATTAAAAGCAAGTACCCCAGGCCCACTTTTGGTGGCGGGGGGGGGGGGTGAGGAATGGCCGTTTGACCCTCCCCTCACCCACCCCCAGCACTGCGTTCATTGAAACTTGAAGCTTGGCGATAAAGGTAAGTCGAAAACTATCACTAATGACCATGCGAATAAAGGAGACAACTACAAACACTTGCTAGCATGAGTGGGTTGGTGTTTATGCCGTATTCACAAAGCTGGCTAACCATATTTTTTTATATATTTTTTTAATATAGGTCAATGGGACTTAAACTTATTGTTGTGAATGTGTATAATACAAACAATATGCCATTCTTATCCCCCAGTACTCTCAACTAGTGTCAGCCCTGCGACTATGCCAACTACATCCCCCTCTATTGTTTTTGTTGTTCTTGTCGTCATTGTATATGTTATATGTAATAGGAGTAGGTAGGCTTTCCTACCACCTGGTCTACACTCCTCCCCCTCTATTGGACACATTTAGAGGCTCAAACCTTGTTTCGTGTTTAGAAAAGGATTCCCAGATCTCTCTCTCTCACTGTCTCTCTCTGGCCTCTATACTGGTGCTGCTGTGTTTCTCCTGCGATGTGTGCAGTCTGTGGCATTGCCTGTTCATTCTGAGGGTACACGGTTGACAGTTCCCTGGTTGCTGTTTCTGACTGGTAGTTAGGAGCCCTAACTCTTGCATAGTATCTTGAGCAGCCGCTCTGATCAACAGTTGTATAATATCAGGGTCTCTGTAGTGCCATGTCACACATGGATATGTGTCCCTGCAGTCATCTCCGGTGGGCAACTCTGAGGCCACATTATGATTCAGGCTGTGCCAAATTCTCTCTGCCCACATCATGGGTGATAACCGTCGGCTTCCTTTAACTCAGGTCTTCTCTTCTTCTAACACTAAT
>OZ038493.1:1663357-1698357 GCA_964036315.1 Acanthosepion esculentum
AAGCATAGTTTACCTTTTACCTTACAACTTAGTTAAACTTTGGAATTTGATAATGCTTTTTTATATTTTAGTTGTACTGCATTGCACTATATATGGCTTATCTTTCTATTTGTAAGATTAATCTGGATTTAATATAATTTTGTATTAATTTCCTGGTAGTATTAGTGACACATCTTGTACAGATGTATTGATATTTGATTGCTATTTTTGGCATTTTACATTGATTGGTTAGTATTCTTAACATCTTATCTGAAGGATCTTTATTTAACAGTTGCATATTAATTTACCAAATAATTCTGTTTAAATTATTTACTAGTTTTTTAAAGAAGCCATTTCTTTATCAAATATAAATAATTTTATATAGAAAATTCACAAAGCATATAACTTGTTTAGCATTTTGTTAAATTACCTCTCCACCCCACTTTTATTTGTTAGGAAACTGCATTTTCTGATCTGTATGATTTATGTAACCATATGTATCCACTTTAGGCATATGTATCGACTGCTGTTAGCTGCCAATCTATAGGTCATGACCCATTGATAAAAAGTAATTTTTATTTCATCGCTTAGTTTAAATTTAACATAGGTCATATTTGATTGGTTAATCAGAGTAAAGCCCAAAATCCTTATCACCCTCTTTTTTTTGTAAAAAGAGGTTGTATTTTACTTTTAAATGTAAATAAATTGTTGACTCACCAGTAATTTACAATCAATATACATTGAAACACGACTGCAATTGTGTAGCAATTTTTACATGTTTTCAGTGTAATATTCTAAAATATATATATATATATATATATATATATAGAGAGAGAGAGAGAGAGAGAGATGTGATGTGTATGCATAAATAGATCAAGATAAGTATATAGGTAAAGATTTGTTTATAGGTGTACACATTAATATAGCAATTGTATAGTTTGATGTCAGGGGAAAGGGTAAACGATTATAAGTTTCTAACTGCAAAGACAAAGGAAAATTGCTCTTAGCTGACACATTTTATCCTCTGATGGACTTCATCAAGGCAAATGTAAGGATTCTATTTTGTAACAAGTATTTATAAACAAAAACAAAAATGTTATTTTTCAAAATTTTTTCATTTCCGAAACACTCATAAATATTCACCAGACTAACTGAAAAATCTCGATAAATTATGACAGATGCTATGTGATGTAAGGTAACGTCTAATGAATGAAAGTGAGTAAATGAAGTTGAAAAGAAAAATTCAATATCATTTACTCACTTATATTGTTGCATTTATTTATATAAAACTTTTCTTAAATTTTCTTCTTCATGTTCAATACTTTGTGAACATTACATAAAACGAAAAGTAAAATTAAGTAAAGTTTCCAATTGATCCATTGTTTGTCTCTATGCTATAAATGAAAACAATTATGTCAAATAAAACTAATTTTAATATACAATGTGTGGGTGTGTGTGTATATATATATATATATATATAAATGTGGATAAGCCAAATAACTAGATATTAGTAATCATATATATGTGTGTTAGCGTGCTTACACAGGTAAGCAAATAAATATTTTTTCAATTTAATATGAGGTTTAAACAAAACAATGCTCAATGTGGTTAGACAGAGCTAAGAAGTATATATTAATAAATATACATATACCTACATTTGAAGTGCAACTAAAAGTTTTGTTGTTCTACCAACTCATCAGGTACAAATTATAATCATATTATTTATCTTTGTGTATCAAATAATCCATGCCTGATAAGTTGATATAACAAAACTAAGTTGCACATAGGTAGGTATATATATATATATATATATATATATATATATATATATATGCATATGCTATTTTAAAATTATCTTCAGCTACAGATCCAGTTGTTATTTGTGACTCTTCTGGTGACATATACATTGCATATATTTATATATACATTGATTTTTCTGAGTTTGTCATTTTCCTCAGATTTTGGAAAGTGTATTGAGCCGAGAACTTTTCACCAATCTCACGTATGTTTGTGAATTAAATATTGTTGCAAATATACATGCTTGCTTATATATATATATATATATATATATATATATATATATATATATATGCTGTGGTATTTAATGAAGTATAAGTTGATCAGAAACATTTTGTTTGTAATGAAAATCTGATTAAGTAAATGAGGATATGTATATGCTGTAATATTGTGATGTGTTTATTTCATATTATGATCAATACTTAGGGAAGGCAAGAAAACAACACTACCAAATGATATACAACACATATAACGTCCCTTTTTTTTTTAAACATCAGAATAGCGGTAGTGAGGCCTTTGAAATAAAGCTATAAAACAGCCTGATAGAATTGTCAGACATTTTAGAAGGAACAAGCTTGGTTATTGATTCCTGTGTACCTTTTGGAACATTAGTCAAATAGAGAATGATGAATAAAGATCAAAAGGTTAACTGACCATAGGACAGAGATGCAAAGAGAGATGAGATCATGATGTGGAGTGCTGATTGCAATAGAGAAACGATAATCAAACAAAAAAACACAACACTTGTGAAGAGGAAGCCTAATCTGTAGTTACACATTATATATGTGTACGTCAATATATGTCTGTTTCTGGACATTTTAATGTATATACTTGTGTGTGCATGCATGTGTATGTTCTGTTCTATATATTTGTGTATGCATGCGTATATATATATATATATATACATACACACACACACACACACACACACATATATATATATATATATATAGAGAGAGAGAGAGAGAGAGAGACATAGATAGGTGTATTTTTATGCATCCCTTTCTTTGCTATATATATATATATATATATATATATATATATATATATATATATATATAAAAACCTGTGTGTTAGTGTGCCATTTATATATATGTGGGTATATATATGTATACTATGAGTCATATATTTATGTGTGTATAACATATTTTTGTGTATCTTTTGATGTCTATACTATATCTCTATGCCTTTATACAAATATTTATTAATGCATAAATCTGTGTGCATATATATATATATATATATATATATATATATATACACACAGACACATACATATATAAAAATAAGAAAGAACAGATGTTGCAATGAAATCATATTTTTAAAATGAAAATAATTATATATATATATATATATATATATATATAGGGTGCGATGGGTAAATTGTCGGCATTTCATATTTTTAATTTTGCATATGCATGTTTGTTTTTGATTATGTCAACTGCAGTTTATAGTAGGGGCAGTTAGATACCATCTATGAGAAAAAGACGACCATGACAAAAATTCCCTCCGTCAGAAATTTGGAAATGCCATTCTGTACTGCTTGGCATTCACACTGGAAGTTCCAATATAAACATTTCAGAGTATTTGGGCGTCAATCTACAGCGCAGAGGATTCAGAAAACGTTGGCTGAGTCTAATGGTGATTATGAAGATACAGCAGCTGAGAAAAGAATTCCCGAATTCTGTTGGTGGGGGTTTCAGACTCAACACAGATGCCTACATGAAATGCCTTGAGGAGTTACTGCTACCCTGGGTCAAGAGGATGACTGCTGGAAAGCCCTATGTCTGGCAACAGGACTCTGCACCATGCAACACATGCAGGAGAACCTTGTCATACCCCTTGATTATTATTTGTGGGGCACAGTTGAACGAGAGAGCAACAAAACTCCTTGTAAGATCAAAGATGTATTGAAGGCAAGGAATTATGGCAGCATTCACCAACTTAAACAAAGAGACCGTCCAGAAGAGATGCAAGAGATTCCAAAGTTTTCTGAAGGCTGTTGTTGAAGCCAATGGTGATTTCAAGATATTTTTGTGTAATTCTGGTAAATATATCTGTTTGAGGAAGCACAATGGAGTAATGGATAGCAGCTTGGATTGAGGAATCAGAGAGCCATGTTCAAATTCCAGTCGAATACATTACATTCACTTACATGCTAATACCCTTGGGAAAGGTATGAATCCTCTTCTTCTCCCTCCAGCTATGGGTAAATAGCAGAATAAACTGGGTTCTATAGCCTTGGATGGTAACTGGTCTAGGAGAAGAACAACTCTGAATTCAAAACCTGTGGAGGGTCGTTTGGGGACCTTGTGGTACGTAGTACACCATGTCTCTGTATTTGGCCCTTCAAAAAGTGTGGATGGTTCAGCACAAAACCTTTACCACTATAATCAAATCTCATGTGCTGGTGTTGGTTCCTAGGAACTGAGCTGCTTGACCCTCATATGTTGAATATGACAAGAGAGTCAAATATATATATATATATATATATATATATATATATATATAAGATAGATGTATATATGTTGTTTGTGTATATATATATATATATGGTGATGGATTCAGTGAGAGTATTTGTGCAAAAGCAAATGCAACAGACTTGGCTGCAATTTAGACTGGATATGTTGATCCTGCTTTCTGCACTGGTAATCATTAGAATCTGTACACTTCCCATTGTATTAACTAGTGAAGTTATATTATGAAAGATGCTGCTGCTTCAGTCAAATTTGGGTAATTCTACCATGATAACATTAGGTTGCATGAAAGCATTTTTGCAAAGTTTAGGAAATTAGTAACTGTGTTAACAGAGAATTGAGTTAACAGAATTTGCTTATGAACAACTTTTACCAAACTTGACACAGGCCCATATGAATGTCATTGTTCACTGTCTAAATAAAATTCTCTAGAAAATATAATTCTCAGTAAAATGAACTAAATTTCTCACATCCAAAGGCAAAATAGTTTTAAACTAAAATGCGGTAACAGCTTCTGTTAACCCATCATGATACAAATCTGTAGCAGTCATTTCACAGAATACATTTCATAGAGAGTATATGTTTTTTATGTCTAGGCACCATCCCCAGTTCACTGGCCATTGACTGCATCCACCTTTTAATAAGTCATTTCTTCTTCCTCCTGAGTTTCTTGGGAACCTTCTCATCCACATTGAAACGGAGGAAAGGAGCAAATAACCGACTTAACAAGTTTGGGCAAACTTTGCATGAATGGACGAGGATCTAAAAGGAAAGATGACTCATAATCAAGAAAATATTGCTGCAGGCAATAAGATGTGAAGCTGTGGAGAGCTATCATTATCCATGTCTTCAAGGTATGGAGAGAGAATTTTAAGTGTGTCATAATTCAAAACAGGAACAAAAGAGTCTTTTTTTTATCTTTCCCCAATTCTGCAACCCCCATTTATGAACTGTAACAGATTAAAACCTGCATCTTGACCCCCCACTCTTAGGATCTAAAAAATCACCTTCTTTGTCAACCATTGTGCTATGCTCATGAAGAAATCTTTCTCAAGATATCTGGTGAATAGTGAGCAAGAATTGGATTCATGCCTTTTCAATGCAATATGTACACGGCTAGCTGTTGCCACAATTCAAACTTGCTTTGACAATTATTTTTTTCTGCAATTATAATCATAATTCTGCCTTGAAATCCAGTGTAATTGATAATTTTTATTTCTTTTACAAAGTTAAAAAAAATAATCACAAGACCAATTTTTCATGAAAATTTTTCATATTTCTAAATTACAGAAAATAAGTCTCCTTTTTGGGAAATAGACTCAGTATTATATGTCAAACAATATCATAACATTTACAACTATATATATATATATATATATATAAATGAAGAAATATAGTCTTAGGGTGTGCTATATTTATGGGATAAAGTGGTCAATATCAGAGATAGAGCGTGTGTAAATATAAAAGTGAACATAGAAGTCAACACTTAGAGGCAACAGTCTGGTTCATGCTAGATGCAATCGTCAGGCCATGTGGCCTGACGATTGCATCTAGCATGAAACAGACTGTCACCTCTAAGTGTTGACTTCTATGTTCACTTTTATATATATATATATATATCGCTAGAGTGTATAAATTAAAGCACAATACTAGACAGGCAGCAAGATCTCATCAATTTACAGTTGAGCTGTCTCGATGTATCCATAACTTCTATGCTAACAGTTTCTTTTCTCGCACTTCTCACTTCCAGCTCCCTGTTTTCCAGCCAACTTTAATCTTCAAAAAATTAAATGCAATGTCAAGCACTATCAACTTTCCTCCTGATTACACTTTTATCTTTCTACTCATTACTAATGCTTCTGTTCCTAGTTCCTCTACACCCAGTAAACCCTTTGCGTGTCAGTGGCTTTACTGTCTTGGAGTGTTACTTTATATATATATATATATATATATATATATATATATATATATATATATATATATATATATGACATGAATCATTCATACAAAAAAACAAATATATTTTCATACCTGATGATATCTCTAGGAACAGATGAAAGCTTGTGCAAATGGAATTTATAAACAGGGATCATAACATTCATTTACAGGTTCAGGGTTAATGTCATTTATTAAATTTGTTTGCGAAGATGTATTCTCACCATTTATATCATTAACATCAATATCTGTTTTTTGTATGAATGATTCATGTAATGTAAATTGAACTGCACCACATACTTGATATTAAAATAACTGATACGATGTGCAAATTTCTTATAATAACGGTGACATTCCTCTATTTATTGAACAATTTAGTTCATGCCATATTGACTGAAAGACCTACCAGTACAAAAGAATTCTCCTATTACCATAGTAGTACAAAAACGCACAATCTTAAAATTTAAAAATTTAACCTCAGTGTTGCGACCGCACGCTCCAAAATTTCTTACAATTAACAAAAACACATTTCTTAAAACATCTTTCGGATTACACCTATTCTTTCGTTGTCCTGTTATTACCTGGATGTAAAAAACAAATATATTTTCATACCTGATGATATCTGTAGGAACAGATGAAAGCTTGTAAAAAAATAAAAAAAGACCTTATGCAACTGGAATTTATAAACAGTGATCATAACATTCATTTACAGGTTCAGGGTTAATGTCATTTATTAAATTTGTTTGCAAAGATGTATTCTCGCCATTTATATCATTAACTTCAATATCTGTTTTTTGTATGAATGATTCTTGTCATGTAAATTGAACTGCACCACATACTTGATATATATATATATATATATATATATATATATACACACACACACTGTATCCACTATGGCTTCAAATGAAGATACAAGCGAGATGTCAGTCGTTGCGTCAATACTCCTGCTCCACCTACCACCATATAATGAAGCCAACCCCAGAAATTGGTTTCTGCAGCTTGAAGCAATATTGCTCAACCCAGAGAATCACTTCCCAGAGATCCAAGTTTGCCAATGTGGGGCAAACCCTGCCATCAAATATAGTTGACAAGGTAGTGGACATATTTGAAAATGTCCTGGAATCAGAACCATCCACTCATTTGAAAAGTGTAATTATCAAGAAGACTGGATGCTTTGATGAACAGTTACTCTGCAAAATTTTCACCCACACCAGTGGAGGCGACAGGATCCTATGCTAGCTATTGTGCATTATGAGATATCACTTAGGTCAACACACCATAGCAGACAGCAGAGTGCACAGATGCAGCCACAATCAGGAAAGCCACAATCAGGAAAGAGAGAATAACCCAGATATCTGTTGGTTCCATCAAACAATCCAAGACAAAGCAAGAAACTTCAAAAAGCCTTGCAAATATCAGACAACCTAAGAAACGCAAAGAGTGGAGGGTAGCAGCAGTGAACCCAGCCAGTGAAAAAATACAATGCCGCTTGTTTTATGTATAGGACAAAAACAGCAGACTAAAGTTCCTCATGCACACAGTAGCAGCAATCAGTGTGATACCCCCTACACTCTCAAATTCACCCTGCTTAATCTCCAATTCGCTAATGGCTCCCACATAGAAACTTATGGTACAAAGATCTTGACTATAAACATTGGTATGCAATATGATTTTAAATGGTTAGTTATTTAAGTCACCCATACTTGTAGGAGATTTCTTGACACATTTTAATCTGTCTGTGCACATGAATACGATAACCCTGTTGGACAATACAACAAGCATCCGTATTGTTGGTAGCTGCAGACATTATAACATAACAAGAATCAGGGTCACAACTTGCCACAATCACGAGTTTATGGATATATTGCATCATTACACAGAAATCCTGCAGCCATTTAAGAATCCTGATTCTGAAAAGCATCAAACCCACCACTAGATCAGAAGAAGACAGCCTGCAAATTCTTACCTGTGATGATTAATGCTGCACAAATATGACTCTGCAAAGAAAGAATTCCAGAAAATGAAGGCATCCATCCATCCATCAAACAGCCCATATGCTTCACCACTACATCTAGTCCCAAGACCTGAAAGCACAGATTTCTGAGCATGCATTGATTGCAGGAAACTCAAGCCCTCAACCATCCCTGATTGCTACCCAGTCCCTCATATCCATGAATTTGCATCAGGCCTACAAGGTACCTGCATATTCTCTAAGACTGGCCTAAACAAGGTGTACCACCAAATCCCTGTGGCTAAGAACAACATTCCCAAAACAGTGGTTACCACACTATTTGGCCTATACAAATTTGTAAAAATGCCATTCCACCAGAGGAACGCCACTCAGGCATTTCAATGCTTAATCAACACTTGTCTACCCTTTGCATGTCACTGTATATTGATGATATTTTGATAGCTTAGCAATGACATCAATGCACATAAGCAGCATCTCCATGAAGTGTTTCAAAGATTGTCTCATTTTGGTCTTCAGATCAATTTAGACAAATTTGTCTGGCTCACCATAAATCAACTTCCTTGGAAACAGTGAGGCTGATGGTATCTTTGCTCCTACCAGAGAAGATTAAAAACCATCCAGGACTTTCCTATGCCAACTTCAATCAGATGTCATCTACAATGTTTCATCAGAATAATCAATTTCTGCTGAATTGTTCAGAAATACTTCATCCCTTAACAAACCGTTAAAAGAACAAAAACATCACTTTAGAGGGCAATGACATGACTTCACAAAATTGTCATTTATAGACAATGATCCACAGACAAAAATATTACTGACTACAGATGGATCTGATGCAGGGGTAAGGACGGTCATCACACTCAGGAAAATGGTCTTCAAACATTTACATGGTTTTTTCACACCCCAGCAAATGAGCCATGGTCCGGCTCAACAAGGAGCACTTTGCCTGGCCCAACATGATCACCGACATCCATAAATGGGATACCACATGCCTGGAATGCCAAAAGTGTAAAGTACATTGTCACACAAAATCCCCTATTGGCACCTTCACCAACCCTGACATCCACTTCACACAAATGCGCATCAATATTGTTGAATTTATACCAATGAGTCAGGGTTACCAGTACCTGCTGACCATCATCAATCAATTTTCCTGATGGTCAACTGCCTTACCAATCAAAGACATTACAACCAACACATTCTTCAAAGTGATTCTAAAAGACTGAATTGTGACTTTTGAAACACGACAAGTAATTATGACCGTCCATTTCAATCATCCCTATTTTCGAAATTCAACAATTTACTTGGCTCTAATTTCATCAAAACAACAGCTTATCACACCTGCACAAACAGACTGGTTGAAAAATTTCACAGATTCCTAAAAGCTTCCCTGGCTATGAGATCTGACATGACTAACTGGACTGAAGAACTACCAATAATCCTACTCTATCTCAGGAATACGATTAAGGAAGGTTTAGGCTGTGCACCAGCCAAATTCCTTTTTGGGTCATCCGTATCCTTACCAGGACAATATTTCTGTGACATATCAGATATGATTTCAACCCCAACCACCCCATTTATACAAGAACTATGCAGCAAAATAGTATGGTTGAAATACATACCAACACAACACACCATATAAGATGTTTGCATACCAAAAAACCTTCAAGACTGCGAGTACATTTTCATATGGAATGACACAGCCACATCTAACTACCAAGATCCCTTCAAAGTTATCAGCTGAACTGATAAATACATATGTCAAGCAGGGTAAAATCACAGACACCATCGCTATCAACATGACCAATGCAGCATTTCTGGAAAAGATACCAACAAATACAAATCCAGCTCCAGATCCACAACCAAATGCACATCTCATGAGACAGACAAAATCAGGAAGGAAAGTCACTTTTCATGGGCATTTCAAAACATACATGCAGTATTAATTGATATGATTAATTATCTTGTCATATCCTGTCAGCACTCCCACATTTTTTAAAAGCAACTGCAAGAAAAAGGTTAACCAGAGTTGTTGTAAGACTGGTTTGGAATATAAAGAGGCCTCACAAGCATCAAACACCCTTTCATTGCACTAGAGAATGGTATCAGTGCTCGCCATCAAGGCCAATGCAAACAACGGTTGTGGGGGCTGGGGAATTTTTGTACCTGGCTTGAGTGTATGCACTTGGGTTCCCCACATAAAACCCAACCTTGTGTCACATCTCATCTCAGTGAGGAGGCTGGGCTAAATAACATGCCTTCTGTAGTCAAAATGACGAGGATCAAAGTGTAGTATCCAGCAACAGTTGACAGCAGACCACCAGCAGCAATTTAAGCTAGCTAGCCAGCCAGCCATTATTTCCAGTAGGCCTCTAGCTCTCCTGCTGTCCTCGTTAGCTTCAACAGCCTTCAGGCTCCAGCCATCTTTGCCAACAGCAACAAATATGCAGATTTTGCTAAATTTTTTTTTTGTCTAGTGAACTTTAACTTTATTGTTGTTCATGTATTTTCTTTAATAAAAATAAAACATTGGGAATATTTTTCATTCAGGTCCTCATTTTGTTTTCTGTGTCATTCAATATCTGTGGTGGGCCATAATATACAACCTGCAGCACTATAACAATCCAGCAGGGAGAGTCTTCATTTTTCCACTAGTATTTCTTACATCTTTTTTCTGGTGCTTTTCATCACATCTCCCAAGTTCGTATTCTTTTGAAGTTAGTAGTGTAGATCAGAAAGAAAGAATCAGCTTCCAGCAGGATTTGCATTCCTTTTATTTGCTTTTCTGTGATTAAATTCCAAATCCCAACATAGAAGACATTCATTTTTATTATATTCTTTAATTTTCACAATGCCAAAAAAACTGCAATCTTTTAAGTTTACATTTCATCATAAATTATTAATAATAAGTAAATTATTTAGAAAGAATATGAAAAGGAATGATTGAAGGTGTATATAAAAATGGCATTTTTTAGCAGAAGTTCTTTAACAGACAAGTGGAGTAATCCCATAATTTTTCACTGGTAATATTAGATGTAATAGTATTCAAATTCATTTAAAGAAGCATTGATAGTTATTATTAATAAGAAATTGTTTACTCATGATTGCAGAATGTGCCACTAAGACACAAGGGGGTGCAAATGAATTAGAAAACAAAAGCATTATTGAGGAGCAAGAACAATAAAAGAGTAATCAGGAAGATAAAAAGTTTGAATAATATTATGATTAATGTCACTAAGATGAAAAATATTCATAAAAAGATTAATAATAATTGATAGGGTGAAATTTGAATAATATTACTTTTAATATAACTACAAGACAATGCTGAAAAGTTCTTGGTCTAACCAATAAGCCTTTTGGAAAAAATTCTGATGTTTGATTAGATTTTTCAAAGTGTGTCAAACTTTGAATTTTTGAAAAACCTCTGAGAAGACATCATAAACAGCAACAGAAATAAAATGAAATATTAGTCATAAAATTATAATTGACAATGTGTCATCCACAAAATTTTAATATTATTGCATCTAATACTACTAATGTTATAAAAAGCAGTAGAAATCAAATTAAATAAAAACTAGTCCAAAAATTGCAATAAATAACAATGCCTCATCTAGGAAATTTAGCTCATATCAAGGTGTTTAAATTAACACCTATTTTCTATATATTTCAATATAATTAAAAAAAACTATAATTTTGGAAAATGAAAATTTTATTGAAATATGTTAGAAAATTCAAAGTTTTCATGTGAAATCAAGAAAATATGTTTTTTAAGCCAATTCTTCATTATATATGAAGAAGAAAGTTTGAGTTTAAACCAATAGCAGAAGGATATAGATTAAATACTAAAATTTAAAATTTTCTATTTTGCTTCTCTTATGAATAAATAGAAACTTGAGGATGATTTTCACTAAATAAACAACACGATAATTAGAAGCTTATATTTGTTTGTGATACTTTATGAAGTCTGTACACGAATCTCTAACATTTCAGCAAATTAGTATTGTGTATCATATTTATTAAATGTGCATTTAGGAATTTTCATTTCATTGACGGATGCACAATCATTTTACATCTCTCTCTCTCTCTCTCATAAATTGGATGCCTTATAGATAAGAGGCTTCGTTTTTTGACTCTTTTCCTAAATGATTTCAAAAAGCATTTTCCTCAGTGTTACTGAATATAGAATGGTTACAGTAATATGTAAATCAAGTGTATTTAAATGAAAATATTTCTGCTTTTCCAGAAAATAAATGATCATTTTTTTTAATTTTTTTTTTAATCTTTACACCCCAAGCAAGGCTGGAAGCCACTAGCACGCAAGGAGTTACAGAAGGTTTGGAGGAAGAGCAGATAGGAGTGGTAAAGGAGAGGATGTGGAGAAAGATAATGGATCGATCAAGGCAAGGGGGTTACAGAAGATTTGGAGCGAGAGCAGATAGGAATGAAAGGGGAAAGAATGTGGAGAAGAGAAGTGGATAGATCAAGGCAACTGGAGATGTCGATTGACGTTGCACTTAAATAGTTGGAGATTATATGTCAGAGAAATAGGAATAAGGAAGGGAGTTCCACAGGCAAGATGTGTGAGACATGAAGCTATTGGAGTAGAAGAGACGTCTACATCTAACAGTTTCAATGGTGAAGGAGTGGGAACGGGATGCCAGCCTCGTAGGACGCTTAAATTCATGAGGCCTGGGAACCAGCGAAAGCAGCTCATCGGAGCAATTTAAAATCTTTGTGCATAATGTTCACATCACTTCTCTTTCAGTGATGATCTTTTATTTTGTTTATTAACTGTGTTTCAAAGTTAATAACTCTTCTCTATTTGAGGTCATTTTGACTTTATAAGAATCATTAAGTTTCTTTCATTTGTCTCCTCATTTTGGTTAAAGTTTTGCATCTCGCCTTTGCTATTGATTCATATTTTATCCTTTTATTTAATAAAATATTCGCTGCCTGCCATTAGAACTGCTTTAATGCACCAAAATATCTACTGGTGTGTGGAAAATATCTCATCAAATAAAAATAACAATGAATATTATTTTATTATATGACACCAAATGTCACTTTTATTTATTGATTGGTTTGTTGGTTTTGTCATACTACAAAAGTGATGGAATGGTAGGTGGTGCCACCAAAGCTTTAAATCATAGAATTGCCCAGATATACATTGAGTGTTTTCTGACATCTGGTGAGTCTGTGTGGACACCAGCTATATTTTTCATGGCAAGGTGAAGTGAATTATTTGATTTTGAACAGTGCATTATAGCCAGTGCAAGGATGGATGGGACATTCCATTTTTGAAATTGTAGGGATATTTGACAGCCGTCAATCTGCAGTGTCATGTTTCAACAATACCAGATGGAAAGCCTTACTGCCTGACCTGGACAACACAATGGCCAACCATGGATCCTTGATGATCAGGATCAGAGACACCTGGCTAGATTTGTCCACAGTAAGTCAAATTACATCCACATTCAATGCAGTTAAATACTGGCAACATAGCCACCAGTTTTCTTTAACTTCCATGGGATACAAGGGTAGAATACCATCCAGGATGTTCCTATTAATACTAAGACATTTGACACAGTACTTCACTTGGGATGTAAAACCACAAATTAGATCCTTGAAGGACTGCCAATATATGGTGTGGTCCGATGAGTCATGGTTTCTATTGATTTGGGCTGATGCTAGGGTTTAGGTATACTGCAGCCTCCATAATGCAATGGAACCCAGTTGTCAACAGGTTGGTGGTAGATCCATGATGGTGTGAGATGTATTCATGTTGCATAGATGGAGTTAGTTCACCTGATCATATCATTGACCAGTGACTGCTATATTGCACAGCTTTGTGAGCATATTCCCACCCACTACCTTGACAATGAAGGGTTATTCCAGTATGATAATGGATGCATCACAGGATCAGGTCTGAGTTGCATAGAATTGGTTTGATAACTATTCTGAAAGCTTCTGATGAATGGTGTAGTTACCATCTATCACTAAAGATGCTAGTAAAATGGTTGGTTCCTTATACCACTCCAGAAAGTACCCAACTACTCCTGCTATGCTTGTTCTTTACAAGTGTCAGATCAGAGAGCAAAAATGCAATACTACTGCCATATGTGGGGCTGGAGCTTTCCAGCCTTGATATGTCAAAAGTGTTTACATGGTTTGGTTGGTGATTAACTATCTTCCACTCTACAACCCTCTTCCACACAGTTGAAACATCGCAAGTCATTTGCTACTTTATCACTATTTTCATGGCAAATATTCTGATGAGCAATATTCATTAATTTCATCACTTCTGACCTTCACGGCTAAGACCCCACCCCACTCTACAAATACTAGAATAAATTATTGACACTCCCTTTGTATTCCATTTAAATAAGACAGAAGTTTCACTTGGATGGCTTCTTCCTAAGAACAGCTACTTTATGAAAGAGGCTCCCTAAAAGATGCTCTCCACCCCACCCACTCCCCATCACTACAATCTTAATCTCTTCAAATGTAGGTTTAACTCTGTTATCATTCTGACATATCCTCATTATCTGAATTTCTCACTTCATTTTCTTTTATTCATGCAACGACTTCATTCAGTCCTACCCCACCTACCTTGGGGGCGGGGTTCTTAAACCTTGTATTGAGTGATCAATCAATAAAAAAAAAAAGTTTTTGTCTCATTTGAATCCAACTGAGTATTTATTGTATCTACTAATGCAGAGAAGGCTTCTATTCATGCACAAGATCCTGCAGATGCACATATCAGGGAGCTGTGAAAAGCTATCAAGATGGCATAGCACAATATCTCTCTAGAGGTGTCCTAACCATTTCTGGAATCAATGCAACATTGAGTTACTGTACTTTACCAGGCTGGAGGGCGGGTAGTGGGCTACATGATACAAGGTATTAATCCTATGAATTTTGACCTGTTTGTGTCAAGCAAACAGATATATATATATAGAAATAAGTAAACACTGATTCTAACATCCAGCTGGAGATAAGTAGGCAAGTGACATATTAACACACCAATGCACTACTGCTGAAATATCAGATAACATTAACTTTGAGTCTTTCAAGATTTTTTTTTTTAATGTTTGTCATTATTTCAATGAGTTACTGATATTGATTTCTCATTTTCAAATAATTTTGGTGTCTCTAAATTCATTTAAAACGATGAAAACAAAAGTTATCATTTTCTTTGAATTTTTGTTGCATTTTATTTTCAGAAGGCAGCTGTGTAAATAAGATTTTCTTGTATAAACTTAAGATCATTAACTTAAGTTAAAATTACAAGATGTTCCTGAGTTCTAATGAAAAAGTTTATTAATGAGAAAAAATAAAATGAAATCAGGTAAACTGAAAATTACCCATGGAAGATTACAAAAGTCAGGTCAAATTCATGGGCTCACACTTCTTACAAAAATAAATGTTGCCCTCAAGAATATATTGCAATAAATGTATTCACGAAAATAAATATTTGTGTAATCTATCCATATATAAATACGCCACTCATTTTCACAGGTACTTCATAGTATATTATAGTTTATAATCTATATGATTTGAAGTATTTGCAAATGTTAAAAATTTAATAAGTGACTAATTTGCTCTGTACTTCTGGAATGTAACATTGCTTCCAAGATAAAAAGTAAAAAGTGTTATCACTTGACTTATCTAGACATTTTATTGATATAACATCTTTTCCATAGATCTTAATTTTAAAATATTTTAAATTGATTTTGAGGAAAATTTACCAAATTTGTCTCACCTCATTAACAAAAACTTAAATTGAATCAATGATTACAACATGACAGAAATCTCAATTAATCAAAACATATTTTTAATTTCCATAGACTTTAGTCTTTATTATATGAAATATACAGATTCATTTGTTATAATTATTTGTAAAATTTAAGAAATTGTGTATTGAGCCTTGTTTCCATTTCGACTGTGAAGCTGGATTTTCAGAAAATCATTGACACATTTCATTATGAGAAAAGAAATCTTTCTACTATTAATAATTCCTACTTGATAATTTAATAAGTTTGACAGTAAAATCTTAACCTGTTCAAGTCTAGAGTTAACCTTTATCTTTCTCTCCTATCCATATAAACTACCACTTAACATAACCCTCTGCCTTGAGTGGCCCCCGGGCCTTGTAATTTGTGGTTTGTAAACGTTTTTGCTTTCTTACCTGTAAATTTACTTATATTGTTTGCTTGCTTACCTGATATCATTTAATTTTTGCCCTTCTTTCTTTCTATTGCAAATATTATTAATTCTGTTCATTGGAAAGTTGTGTTATTCATTTTGCATTTGGAATGTGACTTTTGTCTTAACAGTAATTATTCTAAATATTGAATGAACTCAGAGTAGCATTTTACCAGTAGCATGTTATGACATCATTCAGTCAATGATTTGTGTATAGAAAATAATGCTGAACTTCTATGTAATCAGTTGCAGACTGCCCAGGGTTTCAGCTTTTCCAATGACAAGTGGGCCCCTGATGGAGTGGTCCATCTATATCAAATAAAAAATGCAATAAAGAAACAAACACAGAAAATTGTTTTAATAATAAAAAGGGATAAGAACTTGATAAAGTCATCTGCACACAATCAGTTCCTCTCAAGTCCAATGTGAGAGGACATTTTCAAAGCTAAAGATCATAAGGACAAAGTTAAGAAATTCTCTATCTGAGGAGAATTTGGAATCATAAATGCCATCCATTGAAAAGGAAATTGTTAAATGAATTGGATGCAGGTGCAATCATCCAGTAAACACAAATGATTGCTTTTAATTTGAGTGAACAGAGCATGCAATGCACTATTGCGCTTTTGAACTTTCTGTTAATGTGAAAATTGTGCAGTAAACTATTTCAAAATATCAACCAATTATTTAAAATTAAAAAAACAAATAAATAAAAAATTCAATTCTAATATTTTATATTTACATATGCTTATCTCCTGCCAGTAAAATATGTTCAGAACATGGACACTGTCATTGCGAAGAAATGCACTTTTTTTTCACAAAAAATTCAATTCTAACATTTTATATTTACATCTGCTTATCTCCTGCCAGTAAAATATGTTCAGAACATGGACACTGTCATTGCGAAGAAATGCACTTTTTTTCCACAAAAAATTCAATTCTAACATTTTATATTTACATCTGCTTATCTCCTGCCAGTAAAATATGTTCAGTACATGGACACTGTCATTGCGAAGAAATGCACTTTTTTTCCACAAAAAATTCAATTCTAACATTTTATATTTACATCTGCTTATCTCTTGCCAGTAAATATGTTCAGAACATGGACACTGTCATTGCGAAGAAATGCACTTTTTTTTTCACAAAAAACTTAATTGTAACCTTTTTTTCCACATGTGTATTTTGAAAATTTTATTTATTCATCATGAAAATTAAATGATTGTCCTGGGTATGACGTTAAACTGCATCCGATTCCTGGGTAAGACGATAAACTACATCCAACAGCAAGGCCTTTGATCAGGAGGTTTTGAGGGGCGTGGAACCACCTCTTAATTGCTGGTGTTTCCAAGTCCACCCTGACCTGGGGTAGTAGCACCTGTTAGGGTCCCAGCTATGGGCAAATAGTTAACTCCCAGGCTATATTCATGTCCTGGGTATGACGATAAACTACGTCCGCCTCCTGGGTATGACGATAAACTACATCTGTGTCCTGGGTATGACGATAAACTATGTCCGCATCCTGGGTATGACAATAAACTACGTCCGCGTGCTGGGTATGACGATCAGCAAGGACTCTGATAATACATTTTTGGAAAAATAATGTTGCCAGCTGTACAATTTTGAAAAAATATTACCAGCTATATTTTTTTGTTGAAAGAATAGTGTTGCCTGCTATACGTATTTGAAAAATATTACCAGCTATATGTTTTTGGAAAAAATAATATTACCAGCTATACATTTTTAAAAAAAATTGATATTTCCAGCTATACATTTTTTTTAAAAAATAATATTACCAGCTATACATTTTGGAAAAATAATATTACCAGCTGTATGTTTTTGAAAAATAGTATTACCAACTATACGTTCTTGAAAAATTATATTACCAGCTATACATTTTTAAGGGAAAAAGATGTTACCAGCTATACATTCTTGAAGGAAAAATATTACCAGAAATAAAAAGTTTTCGGCATTAAATGACCCAAACCAAACCAAAATTAAATGATAGAATTGTAGTTGTGTGTGGGTCCCCTTTGTCTCCTGGCAACCAATCGACCAATGTATGTAATACTTACATATGTGACAGTGAATGCTAGACAACTTCCTCACAGATGAAGAGGAGACTTAAAGCAACAAAAAAGATATGATTCTACAGGTAGATACTGAGAATACCAATGGGCAAGACATATGAGCAAAAAGGAAATATTAATGGAAACTAAAATAACACTTACAGTCTCAAAGATTCAGGTGAAATTTCTGGGGACACATAATGAGAAAAAAAGGGGTTTGGAGAATTTGACAATCATGGGATATATAAAAAGTAGAAGGTGGAAAGAGGAAGTGTGACCTTACCTGTGTGGTCGAATACTAGAACAAGGACAAAGAAGGATGACAAAGAAATTAATATTGAATAGAGTTACAAGGAACAGGATGTCATGGAGAACCATGATTGTCTATATCCCAAAGGGAAATGACACATAAAAGAGGAAATCATCAAACAAATAAGGCAGTTTGAATAATTTAGTCATGCATTTTTTAAAAGTGTTTGACGAATTTTTTGTCATCCTATTTTTGTTTACACCTAGTAGTAGTAGTGGTAGTAGTAGATGTAATAATTTTAAGTTGGCCAACTTCCTTACATGCAGTATTGTTAGTATTACTAATATTAAACTAATGTTTCTTTTACCCTATTTTTTTATTGCTCATAATAAAGTGCTCAGGTCATTTTCCCATTTTACAACTATTAAGTCTCGGTAGCATGCATTGGATTGGTTACTTTGTTTATTAGAAAGATTCAATTTCAAACACATTTGGTTTTAACTATTTTTGAATGTTGCAAATAGTAAAGTGACTGATTTTTTCCACATCGCACTGAGGATCGCTTCCGTAATGCATGCAATTAACTTATTGCGATTGGAATATATAAACCATAAATAGTATAACACATTAATTGTAAAAATTGTGGCCAGATTTCAGCCCAAAGTATTTATGTTCACTTTTCATTAATGCCCCTTGGAAAGGCATAAATCCATGTCTCCCTGTACTTATAACATGACCAGATAGTAACAGTAAAGCTGTTACCATCACAGTCACCCTTGACAAAGTCCAATAATATATAAAATATGCATATATATGCAGTCTGTCTACAAATACAAGCTATTTAATAATAATGAAAAAATAGCCTACCTAGGGCAAAAGCAACTTAGTCTTTTTCAAAATACTCCCCTTTGTACTTCATACTTTTTTATATTGGCATCACTTTCACTTTTCAAAAGCATTTGCAAAGTTCTATTTTGGGAGTGCTGACAATTGCCTTATTTCATTCTCTTTAATTTCAATGATTGCATTTCAACGTTGGTTTTTGCTGTGAAAAAAGCCAAAAGTCACATGGAGCCAAATCTGAACTGAAAAGTGGATTACAGATCAGAATGATGCAATGGTTTGCCAAAAAAAAAAAAATGAAGTAAGATACACATGAATAATCTATCCGCACAGTCATTCTAAATATTATGGTTGCACAGTACACAAGCACACTCAATGACATCTCACTGTAAACTGAGTAACTCCATGGGAAAGTTTCCCTTCAAATAGCAGCAGTAAGGACCATTCTGTTATTTCAAGGCCAACTACCCAGTTCTCAAGATATCCCAAGTGGCTGGATATATTCAAAACAGACCTCATATATATGTATATACATATGTACAAATGTGGGGAGACACATTCATTCACCTGAGTTTTACTTTTCTCAACACACAGAGTGCCTCAGACTGATGTCAGCTTTTTTCTTACACAATGCCTGGAGAAAAGTGACAATGTTCTAAGCAGCGATATCACCAAGAACATCTTCGAGAGGGAAATGAAATGATTGTTGGAGAGGAGAAATGTCTGACATAAAAACAATTCTGAGTAGAAAACTGCCAAGAAAGCAGCCAGGATTTGTCTAATTATGATGGCGTTACAACTGTATGTGAAAATGTAAAACCTCATACCTTAGACATTGCTTCCTTCAAAATTGAGCAACATGGCAGGCATATTTTAAATTTAAACTCTTATTTTAGTCAAGTAGACATTTTATGTGAAATAAGTTTTGCAAACTTTGAAAAAAATACATCAGGTAATTCTAAAAAAAAGTAAAAATATAAAAAATACGAGCACATTTTTTCATAAGTGTATATTTCTTTCATCTTAATATCCGTTACTTTTTATTGCAACTAATGGCTGAAGAATGACAAGTTTGCAAGTTACAATAAAAAGCAATTGACTTTTAGATAAAAGAAATGCTCATCAAATGATTAATTGACTGTTTAATTTTTTATAGTTAACAATAATACTAATTAGTATTTATCTAAACTGGGATATGATTCTGTCCAGGTGCATATATTAGAATAAGTATCTGAGAAATTTATATTCATATATGTAAATAAAGAGAAAAAGAGCTTCTTTATTTACATATGTGTTTGCATTTGTGAATGCACTTTGGATTGGTCTTTGTCAAAATTGTCAATGGAAGTAACAGCTTTTTTTTATTACTGTGACTATCTAGGCAGGTAAGAGGATTAACAGATAAAGCAGTTAGTATAGAACCCTTTTTGTCTATTTCAATCCTTGTGGCATGCCAGTAACAGATATTTTGTCAAGAGTGAGAAGGGAAAGATCGCAGGAAGGAGTAGATTCAGCCCTTTTCTAAAGGCATTAGTCTACAGTGAATTAAAGCTGCCTTAGTCAAAATTTGAACCCTTTTTGGCTAACTTCATTTTCTGGTTTGATAGCCATTATGTCATATCTTTGACAATCTCTATTTACAGGCTTTCATAAAAATCAGAAGAAAATTTTAATTTTATTCTTTCTGTCAATAATTGTGTGTTTTTTTATTATAATTATTATGTTTTCCTGACAGGGATGTTGTTTTGCTGACAGGGATGTTGTTTCAACTACAAAGTGCATGAAAAGTGGACATTGACTAAGCCAAATTCTTACAGTCAGATAGATTCATAATTCTTTCTCATATTTCATGTTGCAATGCCTAGGTGTATGAGTGCTTTGAGTTGGGTGGCAATGAGAAAAACAAAGAAAACATTCAAAGCATTTTCTTCACACATGAAGGCATCTTGCCACCCTTAATTAAGAAAGCACACTGCACAGTTTTGCATTCAAAGGACAACACTTACTTTATTGAAAGTTTTGTAGAACACGGCGGAAGGTAATGGGGCATATAAACAGGAGACAGCAAAACTTTGGCTTTTGTTCATCAAGAGATATGTGATCATAATGTTTGTTTTAAAAATGAAAAAGGAAATAAATAATAAAAGCAGCTCAGGATTATCATCAGTTTTCAAGCCAGTGCACTCTAGTGGTTTTAGAAAAATGATTATTCATCCTTTGAAATTCAAAATTACATTTGACTTTCTTATCAAAGTTCTATTTTGATAATTGGATGGCTATATTATGTTTAATCATCATCTCAGCTTAATGCAATGTAAAAAGAAAAAGTTATTCTTTTATCTGTTTTTAACTTTAGAAAACTATCTTTGTATTTTTTAAATAAGTTTTTACAGATATGGGTATAATGGGAATGTAACAGGTTAGCAGGAAGAGATAGTTTTATCAGATCATAAGACTTGGAGTAGGAAGTTTTATAGGATCTCAGGTACTGGGATAAGAAGTTTTATGAGATCATACATTTTAGAATAGGATGTTTTATAGGTCCACAGGTCTTAAAATAGAAATTTGTATAAGTATAAGGGTATTGAAATAGGAAGTTTTATATGTTCACAAGTCTTCAAATAAGAAGTTTTATAACTTCCCTTATCTTGGAATAGTTTTATAAGATCACAAGTAGGAAGTTTTATATATTCACATGTCCTGCAGCAAGAGGTTTTATAAAATCATAAATACTGAAATTTTAAAGAATCATAGGTCAAGTAATAGGAAAATTTAAATAATCATAGGCCCTAGCATTTATATAATCATAGGCCCTGGTATATGATTTATAGATTGTTTACTTTAAAACTTTAAAAGGTTTTAACACATCAGAAACTTGTATG
Organism: Acanthosepion esculentum; assembly: GCA_964036315.1. NCBI lineage: Eukaryota > Metazoa > Mollusca > Cephalopoda > Sepiida > Sepiidae > Acanthosepion > Acanthosepion esculentum. The sequence goes on from OZ038493.1 coordinate 1,685,764, forward strand.
ATAAAATATCCACGCTTTTTAGTGTATGCAATGTTTCTGCACATGTGTGTACATATATTTACAACATAAATAAAAATTGTTTGACATTCCTTAACAGAAATGAACAGGTTAATTCGAGGGAACATGAAAAATTGTGAAATTTCTGCTTTTTCAAAAAATTTCAGAATTTTTTTAGAACAAAACCCATTTTCTTTTGTTGGAAGAATGTAATTACGAAAACTAATGGCAGTCGACTTTTGCTTATTTTTCATTGAAATTTCCATTTTTATTCCCAATAAAATTTGATGACACAGGCAGACATTCAAGCAGGTTTATTTTTATGCTATACGGGGAACATATATCGAATAGGCAGGTTGATCGTCCGCTACTGGAAACTTAGGTATATAAAGTATCTAATCTTTGAATTATTACATTTGTCTTTTGAAGAAAGAAACAAAATATAAACACATTGTCATAGATTCTATTCCTTGAGAAAGATTCAGGAATATTCATCATTACAAATTATTAAGAAAAAAGATAGAATTTAAACTCTGCATCAAACAGTTCATCATCCTAAATAGTTAAATGTATGTGAGGTCTGAAATATATGTATAAAATGACAATCTTAAAACCAAAAATATTATACTATCTGTCATAAATAAGAGATAGACTGTGACACTCCTTTACGACACCATATCCGTTTACGGCCCATTCTCCGGATTACGACAATCAGCCATATTCAAGAATACCAGGAGCACGTGATGTGAACCCTGCTTGTATTTTGCCGAATAAAGCTTGGATGAACTTATCTTCCGAGTCTCGGTCTTCATTCTTGACAATATCATTTTTTATTAGCATGAACCTTAAGCATGATGAAGCTCAGTCTAAAAATAAAACATATTTTAAGCATGAAACAAGGCTCGGATTTTTACACAGCTTTATGAAGTATTCAAAAAATATAACAATAAAATTACTTCTGTAAGAACAGATTAAGGACAGCCCCCTAAAGAAATAACTTACAACTATGTTCACACCCATCTCAACTTATGGAAAATAATTGAAAAATTCTCTCTCTCATTAGGGTTACATTTTAAACATGAAATAAGCATGAATAAAACTCAAAATAAAAATTTGCTTAGCATGACCATGCTCAGCTAAAATTACCTAAATACTAATTAATAAAAAGAAAAGAAAATAGTATAAGATCTTTTGTTGATACTAGCAACAATACTTTTTGATTTTGTATGCCATTAAAGTGTTTTTTTTTCTATGACTCTTGCAAGTATTCCCGGATAGGATTTCATGATTTTTCATTCTGGTATAGATCATTACCAAAGCAAATTAGATAATTTCTCCATTAGAACACCACGAAGGAATGTTCATTATATTTAACCCTTTGCACCACAATTACTTTTCTATTTGAATATCCTTGTCTATTTAATACAGAAATATACTTTTCTTTTATATTTGGGCAAAATGAAATATTATGTCATGCAAATAGAACTGATTCCTTCATATGTTGTATATCTTTTGTTAATTCATTTTGATCATGTTTTAAACTGTTATTTTTCTTTTTAAACCCTGAGATTAATATTATTTTGAATTCATTTTATAAAATATTGTCAATCATGAATTTTTGACTAATATTTTTTTCATCTTATTTCTATTGCTTTTCACTATTCTCATTAAATTCACTCATAATCCTAGTGTCGTAGTATTTTGTAATATCAAATGAATTTCTTACAGGAAGTATTGTCAGTTATTCATTTTTTATTATTCTTTTCCTTACACAAGTTTTATTAGAAACTTTGGTTAAAAATGTAAATTTCAATAAACTCGTTAAAATGTTTAATCCATCTTTGTTTCAGATTAATTTTTATTAAATCATAAAACTAAACTGTAAATTTATTCTAAAGTTTGAGCGCACTGCTATTTTAACCATTTTCATCAGAGTTATTGAGAAAAAAATGACTAAATTTATCTTCTTTTAATTAACTGAAAAAAAACAAAAAACAGAAATCATATTTTGTTGTCATCAATCTCCTCTGCTCTGTGACCTTTCTTCTGTTTTTATTTTGGTAATTATTCCTCTATCCATTTGCTCAAAGTGCTCACTACTGCTCCCTTTGCCAGGGATGTGTCCTGTGGATTTTCCAAGCTTTCTTTTCTCATTGTGTCCCAAATATTTCAGCTGTCTCTTTCTGATTGGCATATCACATTGAAACTCCAGTTCTTGCAAGATCACCAAAATTAAGCAATGTTGAGCTTGGTCAGTACCTAGATGGGTGACTGCTTGGAAATACCAGTTCCTGTAAACTTGGATGTGTGGGTGGTGTAATGGATAATGGCTCAGAATTGTTAATCAGGGCCAACTTCCAATTCCAGTCAAGTTCATTATATTCATTTACAAAGAACCTTGGGAAAGGCATGAACTGACTTCTCATCCCCCCAGCTATGGGTTAATTAGCAGCACTTGTATCAATAAATTGTTATTATTATCAAAAATTCCTTCACAACCTGAAAACATTTTCTGGCTTTAAATAACTTGCAAAGGTTGATAAGCCATAAAAAACAAAGCAATTAAATGGAATTTTTCTGATTGTTAGCAACAGTTTCTTTCTAGTTCCTCTTCTTCCTAGAATTTCACATTTTTTTACATTTTTTGTTCAAGTTATTCTCAACATTCATTGGTAGGATCACATCTCACTTGCTTCAAAGATTTTTTTTTCTTTTTCTGTTGAAACTATCCAGCATTCACTGCTATAATTAGTTGTGGGTAGACATTACATAACTGTCTTTAAATCTTTTCTTTTTCATTTTTGATTTCATTGCATCTTCCTTAGTTTTTTGGAAAAAAGAATTTGAACTTCTGTATCAGAATTTCTGTTGTCTGCTATTACATTTGCCCAAAAAGAACTGAATTTCTACACTTGTTTAATTTTGACATACTTGATGAACAACTGACATTTTGGATTTTACCTTTCTATCATGACATCATCACTATTTGCTGCATCTAATATTAAGTTGAAATACTCAAATAATTAGTAATTATTTCATTCTTTGAAAAAGGAAACCAGTGTACAGTTACTTCCTAAGCTTGGCTTAATATAGCTGAAGGTCTTAAGTAACTTCCTCAGTGTTTCTAAGTAATCGCCTCTCTAAGTACTGATCAAATTTGTTGCTGCATAACTGGTGATCAGCTGGGAATAGGTGAATGTTTTTTGTTTTTTTTAGCTGGATTTGGTTTATTTTAGGAATTTGAAAAAAAAGCAAAATTTTAAATCAATATCTCTTTAGGTTATATAAATTTCTGTCTATATTTCTGAGAAGAGGTATTGTAACTATTTACATTGTTCGGACTGTTGTCCTCATCTTTATTGTCAAGTTCACAATATTTTTATGCTCCAGCCTACTTCAGGTAATATACATTGGAACTTCAAACTGAACCCTTCATTTCCTCCACCAGGGTAGAGTGTTTTAGATCCACATGCCAGACTTTTTCTTGATGTCTAAGTTTCAGTTATTTCCTTTTAATAACTCAATTCACCATTTGAATCACAATTAAATTCACAATTCTTTGTGTCAAATCACTGGATTACTCCAACCAATACTTTTATCTGTGAAAGAATTTTTGGGACTTATAAACCTAATGTCTCAGTTGTAAGTTTAATACAATGGTCAAATTGTTGTGAATATGACAATAAAGATGAGGACAACAGTCCAAATAATGTAAATATTGTAAATTATATAAATTTGTTTTGTTTATTTCTATTCTCTGACAGTAATTGAAAAAAGAAATTACAAGGTGATCATAAGTGTCTTTTGCAAAAGAAGTTAGTGTGTCAGATGCCTTATGAAAGTCAGCTGGAGGATGCTTTTTGTATTGTAGTGAATTCTGCAGATGGCAAAGAGGCCCAAGGTTGGATGCATTTTTTGCAATGCTAGAATAAAATAATTTACCTCCAGCATGAACAAAGATTTGAATGTCCCTCGTGTGTAAACTGTCCAAAGAAGAAATGATGTCTTTGCAGGTTACATATTTAAAACAGATAGATCCCAGCATCATTACTCTCTTGCAAGATTATCTTTCTGCCTATGTAAATTTTAGCTGTCGATGATACATAAATACGGAGAGAACAAGGCAACAGGCAGAACAGTTTACTGCTGTGTGGAACAAGTTACATGTGTCATGGACAGTAGTGTGTTGTAGAGGAAACTGATTGCAGGCATTGTTTGCAAGGAAAGAAACGAAAAAGGTTAAAGCTTTTTTGCTATATGCATATATAAGGTGCTACCAAAAAGGTTCTGGGAATTTGACTATGAAAGAAATCACTCACCTAACTCCTAGTTTCCACCATATCCTTTGAAAAAGTATTTAAATAATATTAAAATTGAAACTAGAGGTCAGAGGTTGTAGCAAAATAAGTCTGTACTACACTGAGGTCATACAGACCTTTGAGTCATGTATTCTAAATTTTTATGGGCTCATTGTATAAAAAATATTCACAACAGATTTTAGAACTGACAACAAATATGTGGGGGAAATTTTATCTTCAAAATTCTATTTATTTTTTTCGTTATTTCTTAGGAACTGGAGTACAAATATGGAAAAGACAAGGTGAACCTGGAAGTTCTTCATGAAAAACAGGTAGGTTCTTCAAATCATTTTTAAATGCCTTTGGTATTCTACTGAACAGTCAGAGTTGTGTAGGGAACAAATGTTAAAATATCTCAATTTCTAATTAATGTTGAGTCAGGCAACTTCTAACATGCACTGTTGAAGTGAACACTGATTCCAAACAAGAGAAAAAAATCCACTTGTGTTTTTATGAATCATCAACTTGACTAGAATTTTTATACAACTAATGGAGGAAATCCACAATTTAAATAGATGTTAAAATTGATTCTATTAAATAGTGTCAAAAAAAATAAATTTAACACCGATTGTTAGGAAGAATGTGCAGGTTACATAAATGTTATTGATATAGAAAATGGAATCAACAGTTCAAGCTTCATATTAATCTGTTGAATTCATATTGCACTAATAGCCTTGGGAAAATGAAGAAAAAGTTCACAGATAATAAAGAGAAGACATATGTAGAGTTATGATCATTTATGTCCGCAAGAAGATGACATTTATTATTCTATGTTTTTTCTGTATTTTCCTTCAGATTTTTCAGTAGTCAGCATAATATATCAAACTAACAAAACGTATCTGGAAACGGAGGCTGCACATACAAAATGTCATCTAATAAAAAAAATATACAAATACTACAACACTTTCAAAACACATAATGGCCTCAAAAAACAAAACAGAAAATAAGAAAAGCAGCACCAGCTTTGCAACAACACCTAAAAATAAAGTATCCTTTGCTGAGGCGTGGACAATAGTAAGAATTACATTTCCAGAAGAAGAAAAAAAAAATATATATATATATATATATATATATATATATATATAGAGAGAGAGAGAGAGAGCTGAATGAGTAAATATAGGTAGGTATATGAGCAAGAAATCATATAGAAATGTATATAAATACTCTATAGTGTAAGAAAAACAGTGCTCAATGTTAAATAACAAAGCTATTTAATATATATATTAAGAAATGTACATAATACATTTTATATTAATTGCACAACTCTGAGTTTCATGCTGAAGCAATTGTCAAGTGCTGGAATTATTTTTATTTTGGGTTGACACTGATTTTTTTTTTAAATTCTGGTTTTTGTGAGATAGTTTAAAATATTTAAATGAATTGTCATTTAATTTTGAATTTGAATTTAAGCCCAGATTAAGATTGAAGAGAAGGTTGGAAATAAGAAATATAAATTCTAGCCTTTCATCTAATTAGTTGTCTTTCATTTCTTTTCTCAAAGGCATTAGTGCTAAATGAATGCAAATTGTCATAGCTGGGATTTGAACCAAGTTTACCAATTCCATTTTCTATTAAGTCTCACCAACAACGGCATATACAGTCTTCTGTTTAATTAACATAATGACTTAGACACTACATGACTCCCACAGATATTTATGTGTCATAAGATTTGGGCCCAGGATTCTAGAATTCCTTATTACTCAGAATCTCATGTCACACAATCGCAAACTCCATTCTTCACAGTTTTCTTTCATTACAAAAACATCTTTTTCCTTTCCATGGACACAGTGAATTCATTCCATTCCACAAAGTTGCTCCATGTTTTTCCAAAAAGATATTTTACTACTGGGAAAAACAGTATCTGTAAACAAACTTGAAATTCCCACTGCTTAACTTCTTTTTTATTTTTTTCATAAGGCATGAATCCACTTCTTCCTGTGCTCTGCTCAATTACCATGTTAGGGTAGGTTGATTTTGGAATTGTGGCATTGCACTCAATTTGAAAGTTTGGATTTGACATGATAAACAATGACACAAAATATCTTCTTCCAAATCACTACCATTTTTTAGGAAACAAGTTTAAAGATTAAGTTTAGTTTCAAAATCATAGCTGCATTGCGATTTCATTTTGATGGTCAGTGAAAACCTTATAGCACAGCCTTATAAAATCTATAATGTACTGAAGCTTTACAAATTGTATCGTTAAACTGCATCCAACAGCAAGGCCTCTGATCAGGAGGTCTTGAGGAAGTGTGGAACCACCTCTTAATTGCTGGTGTTCCCAGGTCCACCCTGACCCGGGGTGGTAGCACCTGTTGGGGTCCCAGCTATGGGAAAATAGTGAACTTCCAGGTCTTTTCCAGCACATTGAAACAATGATGTTGCCAATTACACTTTTTTGAAAACAATAGTGTTGCCAACTATACGTTTTTGAAACAATGATGTTGCCGGCTATACGTTTTTGATATATTTAGTAAATACTGGATCTGGCATTAAATAACCCATAGTGGTTGATATGCCATAAAACCCCAAACAAACAAACAAACAAATTGTATTTGGACAAGAAGCAAGGCACAAACAGATTATTACTAAATCATTGTGCCATCAAATAAGACCATTTTTTTCATCAAAGGGAAATTATACTAAACAATTTAGCTATATTACGATGTAATATATTATACACTGCAATAGTTTCAGTGCGATTTTCAATAAACAATGCATATTTGAAACATTTTGTCTTATAATTTGTCCCCAGTAGTATTATGGTGTTATATACACTTTTATCTATTTCTTTGTTTTTATTAATTATGTTCTAACAAATCTTATTCACTGAGGAGCCTTTTTGTAATCTTTACAATTTTTTTTTTTTTTTACAGCTTATTGAATGCAATAAAAAAGAAAAATGCATATTTTTGCTTGTGGTGATTCATAATTAGAATCTGGTTTGAATATATTTTCCATTCAATGTATTTAATACAAAAGATATCAACTTTACTTGAAATAGTAAAATGTCCAAGTCAGTTTGAAAGCAAAAACCTGCGGAAATTAGGTATTTCTGTACATTTTTTTTCAGATACTCAAAAATTGCTAAAAGCTATGAATTAAATTTTCAGTGTCAGTCCTTATCACATCAAACGCCAGCTTTCGGATCTGGTGCAATGTTGATTTTCAAAAAAGAAAAAAAAGTAAAAACTCAATCTGCTCTATTACCACGTGTCTTGATAACCTGTTTCATTATTGGCATGCCACAATTATTATGGATGGAAAGTGCTTTGCTCAAATTCTCACTGACCAACACTTTCTTCTAAGAGTTGATAAGTGTAAATTTAGATAAACCACTCCCCCTTCAACTACCTTAGCTGCCTCAGCAGGTTCAGGTGAATACTTTATATCTTGGTTCTCTTTTGAGGTTAAATGTTTCTTATGACCCACGGCAATCTTACACAGCAGTTACCTGGTGGCCATGAGTTCAATCACCGAGTCAGTAAAATTCTTTTTCTTCTTCTCTGTGCCACATCTCTTCAAGACATTGGCAATCATAACTCTCCATAACTTCCTATTAGTTTCTCGCCCTTTGCTAAAGACCCCCGCCCCTGTTCGATCATCCATTCACATGAGCTCATCAGGCTCACTACCTTCCCCTATTTTGCTCTCAATAAACCCTGTGATGGTTAAGTTTTCCAAGCCTTCCTTCCTTATTATACATCCAAGAAATTTCAGTTCTCTTTTCTGATTCTGAGTATAAATGTTCTATCTGTTGCCATTTTCTTTGAGACTTCCTTGTTGCCCTGTCGATGGAATTTTCAGTATCTTTCTGTACAAACTGCATTTCTGTTGCCTCTAGTTTTTTCCTCATCTGTCAGAAGATTGTCCAACATTTGCTGGCATATCAGACAATGGCAATCCAGCACTATTTTTCTTTGTTTCTAACAAAATCTTTCCATTTCTCAGCAATTTGCTTAGCTTTTGGAATGCTTCTTTCACTAGACCAATGCATGTTTGGGTCTCAGTGTGGCGTTTTCCATCCTCTGATATTTGAACTTCTGCAACTGCTTGATATTTATGTCTCATATCTTGCTTTTTTTTTTCTCTTGCTGAGGACCATACACTCTGTCTTCTTGCAGTTGATGTTTAGTTCTTTTTTTTTCTCACTTTTTTCTACCACCCTGCCTAGAAGGTCCTGTAGTTTTCTTTCCAAGTCATCCAGCAGGAAAGTTTAATCTGCATACTTTGTTAAGTATGCCGATAATAAATTATAAACAGTGAAATCCATGAATTGAATAAATTGTTTGGCTTGAAAGACACCTAAGGAAAGGCTGAGTGGGTGGGGTGTGTCTACAATGACAGGAACCGTCGGGCTTTAATAACCAAGATGAGGATACTTGTCTAAATAGATGATTCTGTTATAATGATAGTTCCGTACCTAAAAATTGAGATGCATAAATATTCAGCTGTATAGTAAGAAATCACAATTTAATCTGAACAGAATACCAAAGGAATTTCTAGTTTCAGATTAGCCATGTTTAAAGAAAGTCTGTTGTTTTGGGGAAATACAAGAAACTGAAAATGATATTTTGGTCTAGTCAAGTCGTAATGTCACAAATTCTGGTTTTCTTTGTTTCCAATGGACTATTTTAAACATTATTCCTCATTTACATTCTTAAGAGACAATATTAAAAAAAGTAATTTTGCCAGTATTTAATATATTATATTTTTGCCAATATCTAATGAGTGGAATGAGTTATATTATAAATCACTGACAATATTTTAATATTATGCGATGAGTTATAATATCATGTGAAATCTTTGTGACTCACTTTTTATCAGATTTGCTTCTTACTGACTAAATGAATTTTCAAAAGTAATGAATTTTACATCTTTTTTTATTTTATTAAAAGGATTCATGGAAAGAAATGATGGGCCTTTTTTCTCTTTACTATGGTAGATTCTTTAAATAATTATGTTTTCCCATATTAAGGAAGATATTTGTGAGTATAGCTCAATGGTAAAGCATTTAAATCAAACACCACAAATAAGCAGCTTTATTTTTCACCCAATCATAATTGATTGTTGAACCGAAATCCCAAATACCTGTTGCTTGTTGAAATAATTTGCTAACTTTGAAGGGAGCCTAATGTTTGTATTTTTTAAATATTTAACGTTATACCTGTAAAGTCCTTACATTTAATTGCTATAATCAATTGCTATATTAGAAAGAGGTTTTTTTTTCTCATCACCTCTAAAATCATGTGAACATGAAAATATTATATATAAAGTGATGATAAAATGAGAAAGAATTAATTTGATCTGGTTCATAATTGCCAAGACTTGTAAAGATATTACAAATTCCATGATATAACAGGCACGCTTTTTCACAGAACCTGGGGTGAAAAATATAATATTATGGCAGATCATTAGCAAACAAATACAAAGCAAACAATATGGAATATCAATAAAATGTGAGCATTGCTTACAAAAAATATGGCTAAAATACTGAACAAATTGTTTAAAAAGATATTAACTTTTTACTGATTCTTTATTTTTCTGTGATTCTCATTTGTTGAATTATTCACTTGACTTGAAGCAGTTTTACTTGTAACCAACCAATAATAACCATCATTTTTTTTATATTCAATGAAGAAATGCTAAAAGAAAACAAGCAGATACTAATAATTAAATTTTCATAAACTATTTAGTGAACAAGGGTGAAAATATGATACAAAGTCAAGTTTAAGGTGAGGCTCCACATATATATGGTTGAGCAGAGTTAAAAGTTACCTTTTCAAAATTATTAATGAAGCCTACAACCCTCCTGTTTGAAGCCAATGGGGAGGTGATGTCTTGGAATTGGAATCTGTAACATTTAGGCACATTGACATCAAGTCTACACCCTCCCTTGCCTGAAGACTAAGATAAGTCTCATATAAGCCCCAAAAAGGCTGCAACAAAGCAAATATTATAATTTAAAGTTCTTTAATAAAAGAATATCTAAGCAATATATTAACTTGTGCTAACAAGCTAGTAAGGGTATATTTTACCCCTCAAAGAAATTATTTTACTTACCCATTCTTGGTTAGCGTTTATATTGGTCCAAGAAAGTGAAATTCATTCACGAGGCTAGGAATGAACAAAAATTACAACAGTAAAATAACTTCTTAAAAGTGGAATTTACTTATTTAAGTTTCAATTGTACAATTTTTTTTTCCTAAAATTTAATCAAATTGTAGTACTCATTGTTGTGCATTTAAGCCATTAATTCCTGCTGTCTCCAAAATGGGGGTTAAAAACCTAGAATTAATGCTGGATTTCTAATTTAATTTTTATACTGGATTTTACAGTGGGGCATTAATGGGTTAAAATGGATTAATGCAAAATGTTACTGGCAGAATAAGGATATTAAATGCATAAAATTTGTTACTCACTTAGTGTTGTCAAGATCTAGGGATTCATTTTTGATGCCATTCACTGGCATAAAATCAAGTTTAAGGAGATGTAATATATAGCAAATAAAAATAAAGTGGCTGAAGAGTAAAGGAAATTAAAAACATGACACTCAACAGTTAGAAAATGCCTAAGACAGAATGGCACACTAAAAGAGCATGGCTTTCTGAATTTGAATTTTTATTTTTTTAGCTCTGTAGACAAGGCCAGAATGTTGGCTGGTATAATTTACATCCAGTTAACCCAACTCTAATGACAATCTTGGCATTATTTGGTGATGGAAATGTCGGCAGAAAATCAGATTTTAGATAGAAAAAGGTGCATTTTATTTGCAAGTATTCACATTCTCTCCAATTAATTAAAATGACAGTCTAAATGAACGCAAGCATTGTCTGGTAATTGGTTCCTATTTTGCAAAAGTGACTCATTCTTCAATTAATTTGTCTTCATCACTAATTTCATATCCAAAACGATTGCAGAAGGAATAATGCCAGGCCATCTTAAATTTTTTAAAGCTATGCATTTTTATTAATGCTTCTTTGAAACAAAAAACAAAAAAACAGGCAATGAAAGTGAAAAAGTAAAACACAAAATCTTGAATAAATAACAAAATGGAGAGAATGAAATTAAGCCTGAAAAAGAAACTAATATAATATATAAATGGCATGTGTATAGCACTCAGAAGTCAAAAACTTTTGATTCATTTTTAACAAATTCTGTTAATAGACTTACTGATGAATATTTAAGATCTTAAATTTCAGAAATGTATATAAGTAATACAATATAAATAATACTGTCAGTTTGTGGATAACAGTTGCATTAATTCCTAACCTCTGAGAATACCGTTCTTTTTTAAAAACACAACATACAGAACCTGATAGTAAAATTTAGTCAAATAAATTTGAGATAAAAATTTTCAAAATTTGCAGGTTGAGTCATGAAATGCCATATTTAAGTTTCCTGTTGTAGTGATGGCACAATTCATTCCCAGTAGGAGGAATGATGTTCACTTTGCAGCAAGACAAAATTCACCAAGTTTAGGTTAGAACAAATTCTTCTGTGAATACAAACATTATCCTTTCTACTTTCATGTATGGACTGTGAGATATGTTAGAACACATCTTTAGCCTACCATAAATGGACATGATCAAACAATGTTATGTGGCATGTGATAAAAGTTTAAACATCATCATTTCTCTTTCAGACGTATCAAGTGCATTAACATGACAAACAGGGAAATGAAAGGTACAATTTGCTCCTGGCACTAACTGCCAACCACAGTGACCTGGAGATTGCAAACTTCTTGGAAATGACCAATGAATAGAAAGAAAAACAGGTGACTCTACATGGATCCCATGGTCATGCATACAGAGTTCATGTCATCTGATGATTCTGAAAGGTTGACAGTGATGACAGCCATGTTGTTGGTTGCAATTCTTTAGGAATGACTGCTCCCTACTCAAATTTGTAGATAAAAACATAAAGATGCTTACTGAAATTTCTTCCTAGCCAATAAGATAAGCCACTTCTGAATCTTTTCTGCAATATTTCTGTTCTGTTTTGTCTTGAAGTCAGAATGCCGGGATCACTTTTTCATGGACATGCCACTAGTATGCATAGAGTTACAGGGAGTGAAACTGAAAGAAAAGACTGAGTACAAAGTGCGATGGATAAATTGTCATCTAAATTATGCAAAAATGAAAATAACATTTACATCTCAATTTAACAGATCTATTTTACCAAAATTACACAAAAATATCTTGAAATACTAAAGAGTAAATTTATTCAATAATATTCC
>OZ038493.1:1703357-1725857 GCA_964036315.1 Acanthosepion esculentum
ACTGTGATTAAATCCAGAATAGTCTTCATTTATCTCAACCGAAAGAGAATCTGCTCTGTGTTTTGTAAACTAAATGACACATTTGAATGATGCATTGAGAAATACCTTTTCTGGTTTAGGAAGTCATTTTGCTACATGGTAATACCAGTGTTCATGTAGCAAGTATGACACAGCAAATGATCATGAAGTAGAAATAGAAAGTTCTTCTCACATGTGGCATATTCTCCACACCTCTCACCTTCTGATTTTGGTGTACTAATAATATCATATGTTGGATAAGTCACCAGATAAGGTGCATGCTATAGAAGAAAATCTTATTCCCCTAGCTTGTATTTCCACCCATTATGGGCATTATTATTATATCCCTGATATAATAACATTTTATTTCACAGACGGAACAGAATAGCTGAAAGGAATGACAAACATGTTTTATTCTTAGTGTTTTATGTGACAAAGTCATACACAAAATTATATATACATATTTATATGCATCCCATGCAGAGAAACTATAACATGTATGCAGCAACAAGCAAAATGGAAGGAAATGAAAAGACATAATAATTTCCAACAGGAATTGGGTTTGCTAGAGCTGCTTCTGTGTTTCTGGAGAAGCCATATTTAGGATTCCAGATTCGAGTGAACCAGATTCATCTGTTACGTCACTAGCAAGGACATACTCCCCTCAAACAAGGAAATGGTGAGTCAAATTGAGGACTGTCAGTCGGAGATAGAGTCTACATGTGGCAAATATATTTTTCCATAGGAAAATGTCACCATGCATTTATAAGCTGTGCCACATGGAGACTGGTTGCCCAAATAAAGCAACTACTTGGTTTGACTCCTGGAAACTGACCTAGGGACTAACCACTTTTGTTACTCTGTGAAGTGCTGTCACTAAGCAGCTATTTCCAGACCCACATGACTTCATCTCTACCAAAAGAGGAGATAATTGCCTTTTGTATCCCTACAAAAACTTGTATCACTTCCTGCAACACTTCTCAGCTGGTCAGTAGTTCAGATAAGTTTTAAGATATCAATAATTCCTTGAAGAAATAATCAACTCAAAAGTAGAATCATTCTTTCTTAATGGAACTCACACTTTATTTGAATAACGATATGAGGTCAGAGCAAACCAGGACAAATATTTTGATAACTGAATGATAATAAAGGGGATATCATCTGTTTCCATACAGGTAACATTTGATCAAACACAGTTTGTGCTGATGTCAGTTAATATTTGACAAATCTTTTTCTTAGAACAATGTTTCAGCAAATTAAACTTCTTAATTCCACTTTCTAGACTCAATGAGTGTTTCCAGCAAAATCTTTTGTTTTTGGTTGTGTGGAAAGTTAACAGCTTGATTCTATCATTATTTTCCTCTTATCATTACATGTGCCCCCCCCCCATTTCAGTTGTTGCTGTTGGAAGTGTTCTAGTGATATGGTTTTTGTTATTTGGTAATGGTCTTTCTTTGTGATTTTGTAGCACTAGTCTGATGAAGTATTGTCTTCTTTAAGGTTTATTCATTTGAAACCTTTTTTCATTATTGACCTGAAAGAACAGTTGCATTCAGATGATATTTTAAACATTTCTGGACATGATGAATTTAAATCTTTGAATGTTTTAAATTTTTGCAGCAACCTAATCTTTTAAGATGTATAAAATTCCTTTATGCAAGCAAAATCTTTTAAAAAAAACTTTGGCACAGTATTTTATTTTAAAAATTTTAATCTTTTCTCTTCTTTTGTATTAAGACAGAATTTGGATCTTCATTTAATGAAAGTTACAGATACGAAAAAGAGTACAAAAATGTTGAGGACACCAAGTTATAAGATTTTCTTGATTTATTTCATAATTGGTACCCAAGTTTAGCCATTGTAGGTTTTTTAATGATACACTGTGTCTGATTTATGTTCTGTTAAATATTTTATTGGATGAAAAAAAAAAGGAAGTATCTGAAATCGGTACCAAAATTTGATATTGTCTTCTTCCGAGTTTGATTTGAGTAAATTTAGTTCTGTAACATACATCAGACATTTCCCACTTAAATCTTCTGAATAAAAAGAAACCAAAAAAAAAATGTCACTTTGAATGAACATTTTCAATAGAAGAACCATTCCACTGTCAGAGAAAGTCGAAAGTTGAAAAGGTTACAATCATCTGACAGTGTGGCTGATAAGTTCAGTCCAACAATTGGAACTCTTTTGTTGCTGAAGGCTAATAAGGAAGTGAAAAAAAAGTTGGAAATTGTCAGAAAGTAACTTTTAAATCAAAAGTCAAATAGTGTCCCTTATCATTGCAACATTATCTTTTCATCTTGTTGCACTTTGGTCATGTATGTACCGAGGCTGAAAATGTCTTCTACTTTTCAATGAGACTTAATGATTTTTATTAACCCCTTCTTTCAGATACAAGCACTGGAGAAAGAACTTTCAGAAAGTCAGGTCAAATACCTGAAATCCTTGCAGAGGCTTGAGGCTGTCATCAGGTAGCTATGAAATGCCACACTGATTGCTCATTTTTTGCCTTTGATCTCAGCATGACAATTCTAGAAAAGAGAAAAAGAGTATATGTTTTTAGTTTTAGATCCCATCAGGCGCATATCTGAGATGCTCTTTCATCATTATTTAATTCAACCGCAACATTTCTTTTGTCATCATTGTTTTTTACTTTTTCTTACCACTAATAATGTTCTTTTAATGTTCACATCTTTTCTTACAGTCTTCTAGCGTTTATTCTTTCTTATTTTTGCTTTACTGTTTCTATTAATATCAACAGAGCCCAGTTTCCAATTATTATTCCATATTATAATCTTTTGAAAGGTTTTCAAATACACAATTATAATTATTAACAATATTCTCGTTGTTCCTGTGTTTGTTTTTCTTATGTTCATACACTATATTAGATTAGATTATGCAAATTAATATTTGCATAATTAGTATTGACTAACCAATATTGGCAACATGTTTAGAATATACTTATATTTATATCATAAATACATTATGCACATTTTAGCTTATAATATCTGTTTTCATTAGAAATGTTAACAATAACTCGTGTGATATTTTATACAACTCAAGTATTGCTCCTCATGTTGTAATTATATATAATATATAATAATATAGTTATTCTTTCATTTCAGACACATAAATTGCCCTGCGTTGTAAGAACTATATAAACTCCAAATATGAACAAAATAAGTTATCAAGTGATGAGGAGAGAATAATGTAAATTGCAAAAATGTTTCACAGAAAACATAGACAAATTAATGTGGGGGGTGTCAGAAAAAGAGATCTGAGAAAAATGAAAAGTTTAATGATGAAGAAAAGTAGATATTGACTAAAAAAAAAAAAAAAGAAAATATTTTAAGAGCAAAGATGCAAAATATTAAGTAAATTGGTTAAAGACATCAAAGCAACCAAACTACCACCTTTAAGTTAACCTCAGTAGGAGAAATATTAAACATGGGCAAAGAAATACATAAAAATGGCTTTCTCAACAGTAAATATATGTGTTAAAATAAGTGCTATATTGGGCAAAAGGTTGGATCCTTCATGGAAATAGTCAGCTAACATGAGGGTGAGATGGAATAATATATGTGGCTAGAATTGTAAGCAATAAAATTATAGGCCTGTTCAAAACTGATGTAATTTTGGCACCATAAGCCCAATGCCTATATTCATGTGGAATTGTATGAGTCTTTTCTTTCTTCACCCGATAGTGTTCATCTTTATGCTAGGTCTTCTCATAAAGTTGCCCAAGTTTAACAAGTGTGCTCATTTTTTCTGTCATCTTATCCTCCAGTATTGTTCTTTATTAATCTAATTTCATTGAACAGGGGATGATGACCACTTTCTTCATTTCATATTTGATGAGCCATGTTTGATTTCATTTTATCTCTGTAGACTAGAGCCTTTCAATGTTCTTCCATCTTTACTGGAAGAGACACAGAGTGTCTCTTCCAGTAAAGCTGTCTTGATCACGTCTTCTTCTATGAGGAGCTTGGTTCAGGAGAGATAACTCCAAGGGCTTAAACTGATCTTAATATGTCCTGATTTTGTAAGGACCACAGATCTTCTGAATCTTTTCAGATGTATCCCTTATGTAAACACAACATAGATTTTTATTGTTGTCTTCAACTTTTCTGATCAAAGAAACTGATTTTATGCTTGCAGGGTGTTTCTAATTTCAATCATCTTCAGTTTTGGTATAATCTCTGGGCTGTCACATGAGTTTAACTAAGTGTTAGAGGCAGCAAATGATACCTTTCTTAATGTATGGATGGCAGGAATTGAAATTAGGTATTGTCCAGTGAATGTTGGCTTATGATATAAGTCTTGAACCCATGCTCTGTCCTAGTTATTAACACATCCAAGAAGGCCAGTTGATTTTCTATAGCAATTTCTTCAATGTATGTATATGTTTGCCATTACTGGAGATGATGGTGATCACATAGCAAAGCCATCTTCCTTTTATTAAAGGTTGCAATACAACTGAAAGCATAGAGTGTTTGAACTGAAAATGTCAACATTTCCATCTGTTGGAAGCGCTGTACATTCTAGAAAGATGTTTGATTTTAACTTGATTCAAACCACCAATAGATCTTTATGAATGGGAACCTTGGTAAATAGACTTGTAATATTAAAGCTTACCATCTGATTGGTACAAAGAGGATCATGTCTGATGATCTCCACAAATTGGACAGAGTTGTTTACACAAGATGGAAACTTACCTATTAATAGGTTGATAATTTCTACAAAGAATCTGCTCAGTAGATGAGAGGCTGATCTTCAAAAACTGACTATAGGCTTCAGTGATATTTTGAGAAAGCCATGTAGGGTAATTTACTGTAATGTTGGGTTAGCTGTCTGTATTCAATTCCAATGAAGTAATCCTTGTTCTTGTTCTGAATCGTGCAGTCAGGACCTGTTTTACTTTGCTGTAGCTATCATCCCCCAAGTAAGTTAGCTAATATTTCTGAGTGTATTCCAATTGTTGCACTGCTCTCACAGAATGATGATCTCAGTATTTGCTTGACAAGGTTTCGATAGAGTTGATTTTTTCTCCTTTGTGATATTTAATTTGGAAGGCTTTGCTTTCTCGAAGGCCTGATTCACTTTTCATCTCATCAGCCTGAACTCGGCAGGGGTTCTAAAAGCTGCCTCATCAATTATCTCTTTGATGCTTAAGTATGATGATGGTGGTGAATTTGAGATCGTTCTCCAACACTGCTTCCTCAAAAGTACTTAACTGATGGTGATCATGATAGAAGGAATATTGTCTTTCAAAAGCTGTAGCTTCTGTATTTGGAAATACTTGACCCTCACCAATTCCTGTTTCTGGCCATTTCTTATCTTCAATGAGTAGAATAGTCAGAATGGAAAGGTATATGATAAAATAGAACTTCATTTATGTTATCCTTTCATTTGAATCTTTTATTGCCTCTTCTACTCAGTTTTAGACTCTGTATACATCTGCAATACAAAGAATTATTTTCTATTCAAATAATGATATTTTGTTCATTTTTTTCTATTTATATTCATTGTTTCTTTTATTTTCTGTTCTACTTGAGTACAATAGGAACCAGAACATCAGTTTATATATTTTCTTTTACTAATGTTCACCCATTACAAGGCCCAAAAGCCACTCAAAGTAGAAGGTTACTGTATGATGTTGTATGAGTGTAAGAAAGAGCAAGAAGTGAATTTCTTGGGATTATGCAGGAATGATAACGGCCAACTCTTGACTTGAAGAGGTCAAGAGTTAATTAGTGAATAACATTTCAGATTTCAGTTGGAGACGTTAGAAGTATAGTGTGGAAGCAGATTTTAGAAGGAACTGGAAACCCAATCCTAAACAGGAAACAAGGAATAAACCTCTGCTTCTGTTCAAAAGGCTGGGCGGAGTGTGAACCAGGTGATAGGCAGACCTAACTCGTTGTAACTTGTCATTGTCTACAGATAGTTATGAATTGGTGGAAGTTTCAATTTTTGTCAGGCCTTCTTTAAACTTCTAAACATTTAGAGAAAAATTGAAGAAGTAGCAATAAAATTTTATAAAATATAACTTTTTTATATGAAGAAGTTTTACAACAAAATTTTAAATTTTATCCTTGACAAAAAAGTACTTAAAAAATATATATGTGCAAACAATTGTTTTTCTTTTAGTTGAAAGGTATTAAAAGTTAAATCAATTATTATTGATGTTAGAAAGATGAAACTTTACAACATGATAATTTGATATAAATTTTAAGTGATGTGTAAATTTAATTTTTTTATGTAAATTATAAGCCAAATTCTACTTTGTTGTTTTTTTTCTGAGTTAGTATACCGTTTTTCATTTATAATATTTAATAAAAATATAGTTTTATTTTCTTTGAAGTTGGTCAACTTATAAAACATGTTTTAAGGATGTGTCTGTTATAATATAAACATGTAAAATCATGCCAAATATGGTTTCTATTAAATTTTCAGATTAAAAGGTAAAATCTTTAGTGACTAGCAGGAATATCCAACATGGAGGAGGGAAAATAACTTTGGATATAACAACACGAGACGAAATAACAAATTTAATCTTAATGTATTTCTTCTTACTAACATATATGAAGTTGATAGTGAAAATTTCTCAGCTCGACCCACTTTCTAAAATCTGACCCAAATATCGGAATGTTTACTTAAATTATTTACATGCTAACTATTGTCCTCATCTTTGTTGATTTTTTTATCACAACATTTTGGCTGCTGTACCCTCCAGCCTGTCAAGTCAGGTAAACTATAGAGAATTTTGAACTGAACCCTTTATTTAATCTATGGAGATGGATTGTTCTTATTGCACTACACCTGCATCTAGTTCTTACTTTAGTAATGCTCAGTTATTGCTCACCCCTTATCACTGAGTCCAAGTAAACACTGCCCAGCCCAGGAATTGAATTCACAATTACTACATCATCAAATTCATGGACCAACATTTTAATCCACTTTGTCCCACCAACAACTAGATGAGATATCCCTAGACATGGGCAGTGGAATAAGAACATCCTACCTCGCTAGATTAAATAAAGGATGCTGTTCAAAGTTCCATGTAAGTTAGCCACATCCACATACACCTGATGAAGGCCAGAGGGCACAACAACTGAAACATTGTGATAAAAGACAACAAAGATGAGGACAATAGTCCACAGGTAATGATCTCTTCATGCCAGAAATTCGGAATATTTGTTTTTGACGGTCTTCTTGCTTAGGCCAAGGATTTTCTGTATCCTCCTGTATACAGGTGTTGTTTTATAGTTTAGATTTTTCAGAATTTCTCTTCTATATAAAATATTGCATAAAATGCAAAATGGGAATACATTAGAACTTTACTTTGTTCAACAAAGCTTTGCTTTCTAAAAGATCTTTGTGTTCAGTTAACAAATGTAATTGCCCTTAAAACCCAAGCGTTACAGTAAAATGTGTTCATTGAACTTCAAAAACATATGAACTTTTGCATTCAAGAATATTCCTCTCACTAAACCATTCTCTGTTTTGAATTAAAAGTAATGGAGAAGGCATCACAGCTGAAATCTACATTGGAATCCCTAAAAGAGAGAATGAGAGCATATTGATCTCGGCTGATGTGATTGATTTGGGCAAAGACAGCAGATCCATATTGTTTGGCAGTCTGCAGATCAATGTCGCTTTCATATTTCCATAGCACGTATTGTCACTGCATCAGTGTTGTTCCAGTATTGATGCAGTTTTACTATAGCTGCACTCCACCAAATAGGCCACTACCCCAATCCAAACAAATGACTCAACAAATGGCTGGTGACTGGTTGCTTTTCTAGCAGGATGAGATCAATATCTGAAATAGATATGCAGCAATAGTCAAAGAGAATATCTTTGAAAGTTTCCCTACTGCAGCTTTTGTTCTCTGTATTTGTGTGTATCTACTCGAGTCTTACATCTTCCCATTTTCTTGTTTCTATCTTTCTCTTCAACGCTTTATCTGAAAGCATCTTGAAGGAGCAAAACCCTTTGCAATTCACTTCTTTTTCATTTGTTTTATATCTTTGCTTTCTTACTTCTATCATGTATAATTATCTATTTTGCCTTGGCTTTTAAGTTCCATTTCCTCAAGGGAGATATTTTTGATTCTTATGTCTGCAATTTTGTCAAAGGGATTCACTTTGTTCTTTATTTTAAGGCATTCATGTTTTTTATGGCTTCTCTCAAGTCTTTGTCATTCATTAATTTGTATATCTTGAAGTTATTTTCAGTTTTGTTTTTTCATTAGAGCCATCTACTAAGGAAAGTCTGACAAAAGGCCATAATTAGAGAACAAGTATTCTATTCACTACACAGTAGTGAATAGCCTGTTAGACAAGCCTGCAAACCACACTAGATAGATAGATAGGAATGGACTGAGATAGATAACAAGACAAAAGGCTTTGAGTTGGGTTAGACTGGGTTGATGCATTTTATGACATCAACATTTTAGGGTTATTTAATATCAAAATCTCTTTTGTATTATACGTCAGTCTATATTTAAATATTGATTCTATTGGTTGAGTTTGTACTTAGGTTCATAGATAAACAATAGTCATGTATATACTTCTTGAGTTTACAGGCAAATATTGATTGGGTTTATATTTGAGTTTTTCAAGAGGAGGTACAGAGTCAGTGTATTCTGGGTTCTAGCAACATGGGAATAGAGATTAACTATGAACAAACATAGATACACAGATTAAAAGATATACACAGATTAACGTATTAGAGCACAAAGTTCAGAATGGAGAAAATTTATATTTGTACCAGTCTTTAAAACTGAAAATATATCTGTGTATAATTAGACAATACACCTCTAGGAATGTATGTATGGTGTGTGCGTGTGTATATAAAGGAAGTTATTAATGTCTCCATTCAAGTTCAACTGATCAGAGGATGATTATTTGAACCATATCTTTTAACAGACACTCTCTCTCTCTCTGTTGTTCCTTTTGCAGAGACAAAGACAATGAAATCAAAGAGCTGATCAATAAAAGCAGTGAACAATGTAAACGTGCCGAAAAAGCCATGGAACAATTCAAATCTGAAGTAGAGAAAGAGCAGACCAAAATATACAATGACATGAGATCCCAGGTGAGTTTCTCTTGGGTACAAAACAGATCAGGGTAGCATTTCTTGGTGGATTCTAATTGCTTCAATATTTATCCTTTTTTTTTTTTCTTTTTTTCCAAGCTGTCTGATCTTTCATTGGCTGTTGTTTGCTTTAATTACACAAGAAAGGATTTTATATGAATTTGTATTCCTTCAAAGTTTTGCCATTAATACAGAAACTGTCTTTTACAACTATTAAGATAAAGGATATCCTGAACATGCAATGTGGCTCATTTCATCCATTCTTTGCCATTCTTAACACTTGATAGCTACTCATCTCTCCCTAGTTATCTACTAATCACTAAACAGCTGCAGAATAACTAATTTGATAATATCTAACAAAAGAAACACTAAATTTTGACTTTGTAAGTCAACTTTTTCGGATATCACAAATTTGAGACTATATTTTTTTTTATCTTGATGTATAAGGGATGTTGCTTATTATAAAATTATCTTGAATTTTTATTTGAAGCATTGTCAAGTATTATTCATTTTTGAATAGTATTTCATTTTTATTTCTGTTGCTTTTCATTACACTAATAGAATTAATAGATATGTTCAATATCTCAGTCCCAAACCAAAGAATATCTTGTAATAAAATCTTGAATTATTATTTAACAAATTATTGTTAATTTTTAATAATATTTCTTTTTCCTTAAATTCACTTCCTTTACATTGTAACTATTCAGACTGTCATTCTACAAGCATTTAAGTTTGTCTTGCAACAAACTTATTCTTTATTTCCCATCCATACTCTTTAATAACGGCCATAGAATGAGAGCCTGAATTGTTGCAACTGAATTAAGATGAAAGTAATATTTTTTTAATCATTTCACCACAAGCAAGGCAGTAAAGCTACTATGGCACAAGAGGTTACTGAGTGCGAAAGAGTAAGAAAAAAAAGAGAAACATTCTTAAGGGGTATAAACATAGAAGAGGAATCAAGAAGACAGTAGATAATGATTGACATTGCATTTAAACTTTTGAAAATCAAAGTCGACAGGAAAGTACAAAGCCGGAAGAGAATTCCACAAGTGAAAAGTGTGAGAAAAGAAACTTTTAGCATAAAACTTAGTTACCTCTAACCATTTCAACTGAAAACTAATGAAACCTTACCACCAATTTAGTACTTCACTTAAATTCATAAAGTTTAGACAACATTTTCGAGAGTTCATCCGAACAATTAGCATGGAATTATTTTTAGAAAAGGTACAGGGAAACTACATTATGGTGACAGGAAAATTACTGAAGTTGAGAAACCAGGTCAAGACCAATAATATTGCTGATTCTTCTTTGAATTTTATCAAGAATCTCTAAATATATAACAGGAGCACTATACCATATGTGGTAGCAATATTCAAAGCATGGACAAATGGTAAACTTATAAAGATGTAAGCAATGGATTCAATATAATCTTTCCACTTCATGTCAGCTGAGAATGTTAGCCTGAGAAGGCACAATGAGTCACTTTCCTGGAGATTAGCATCAGCCATGCTGATGGGAGACAGAAAGATGATTAACAGAATGAAGTTTTGTTTTGGAGGCATTAAAATTAACAAGCCATTCATTACACCAGTTAACAGCAGAACGTAGGCCACTTTTGAGATCAGCTACCAATTTGACCTTCTATCTTACTATCAAAATTAATAATGTTTGACAATGTTTCATCAAACAGAATTTCAAGAGGATATTACTACTGAATTTCAACTTTTTACCTGGTTACAAATTTGAGACCATACTTTTACAACAGATAAATGGAATTAAATCTGGGCTATATTGTAAAGTAAAAAATGTTGAGTCTTAAGAAAAAGCATGAAGATTACTATGGTTCAAAAAATAAGAAAAAATTCTTCTAGGATCAGATCTCTCTCATCCTCTGAAATCTCATTCCTTCACTCAACATTTCTCATACAAAACAAACATGAAAAAGATGCTGACTCCTATTTTTGAAGGAGTTTTATATCTTTTCTTCCTTCTCATAATTTTCTCTTCCCGCAATATCTTTCTATAAAAGAAATCACCGCCTATTTCTGCTTCTTTCTCCACCACCCACCATGAAGTAAGCGATGTTCCATTGTCTTTTCTTCCTTCATTCAAACTAGAGGCACCTATAATTCTAGAAAATCATTTCACACAACATAGTTGCATTCCCAGATTGGCATTTTGCACTCTCTCTGCAGTCTTTGAGTTGGTCTTATTTCATTTCTATCTCCTCCATGTTCCACATTCACAATCTGATCATCTAAACAGACCTTAAATCCAAAATATACCACAGCATACCATCAACGGTTAGGTTGTCAGGTGATTGCAATCTAGTCAGAACCACTCACCCTCTCGCACCCCCTGCTCATTGCATTGTGCACCATGCGTTTGGTCCCTTCACCCAAACCTCTTCCCCTATTTGGATTCTGGCCAGCACTTCTTCATTGGTATTCAGGGATATATCTTTTGGGTTCCTCCACTTGTAGGTGAAAATTGACCTTTGTGGTACCATCTTGTTTCACTGTCTGACCTTTGGCACCATGTTGTATGAAAATGTTGCTTCAACAAGTGATATTCCTCCTCTCTTGGCTATTCTTGCTTTCATGGTCCGATGGTGTCATTTCACTATTCCATTTCCCTTTGACTTGTACACTGCTCTGTAGTACTTTCTTATTTTCCATTTTTCAAGCATCACTTGGAGGAGTTCCGAGTGGAAAACCATGCCATTGTCCACTACTGGACCTTGTTCAAGAATCATCTTCTCCATTTCTTATGCAACCACAGCTGCCATTTCCGCATGCATTTCTCTCCATATTGCCAGTCACCCAGGACAACAGTTTATCATCGACAAGTACACACCCTGCAATAATGCGTTATATCAACAGCTAACCTCGTCCAATTGTTTCTCATTCCAATCTCACCAGGATCATACACATTCGAGGCAGAGTCAATCGATTAACATCTAACGCAATTCATGACCACCCTCTGAACTTCCTTCCTTTTTATGAGTGGGTTGCCTTTTCGCACCAAATATAGAGCCCTGTCCACTCCTATATGATGCATATCATGCAACTCTTCTAGTTCTCTGGCTCTTTCATTCGTAATCCAAATTCAGATATCAACCCTCCCAGTATTACTAATCTTCGCTTTGCTATCATTTCTCCAGCACCTTCTGTCCATATTCTCCTGCTCTCCTCTACAGTAGAATTCATCCAATTTAGTTCTGTGGCTGAATCAGTCTTTATTTCCACCTCTCTTAAACCTCACTTTCAAACCAAATTAACACCTTTTAGCACAGCTTCTAATTTAGCCACATTGATGTGCTTATAGTTGACATTTTTTCTCAGCCATGCTGCATCTTCCATCACCACCAAACTGCTGATCTGTAGCAATTCTGCTGGCATCAAAACACACTATTCCTGTTTTTGTTTTAGGGATGTGCCAAGTCCCAGTCACAGGGTCCACTTTGTTTTACCCCAGTTAAAATCTCCTGCATCACAGACAGTTTCAGCATTGACTGTACATTCTCAGTCTATTCCGCTTACTCTTCTTTTCACGTAGCTGCATGCCAGTTGCAGTCATCCAGCAATGGGGTAGTGCCCCAACAACTTTCCACAAACAGAGAACAATTCCTGCCTACTCTCCTGTTACTTGTGGGACTTTGTTGCCCCTTCCAAACACCAGTTCACCCTTTCTTCAACTTAAGGCCCAGTGCTGCTGCTCCTCCTTGTAAGGGTTCTGGTGTCTTTGCTGTCAATCTGAATTCCTTAAGATGATCCACCACTTCCTCCATTGATACCTTTGTTACATCTATCATGATGTCATCAATGTATGATTCAGTGGCTTCTTTTGTCATATTGTCCTTCATCAGCACAATTTTTAGGACCCCTGCCGTAATTTTCAGTGCAGCACTGAGTCTGAACCCCAACCAAGTCAGGCAGTAAGTTTTCCCTTTATAGCACAAGTAAGTAAAGTGGTTGTGCAGCTATTATCAACAAGAGCTGCTGCTATCACACTGCCCACTGACACTTCTATGAGTGGTAGAGGGCAGTACTCCCCCTTGCTGGTTTCCCTGGGGCTGAGTGCAATACCCCGCAGTATGCCCCCCAATCTCTCACAATTGTAGCACATTACTTTTGTTCTTGGTGGTTCCTTACAATCGCTAATTAGGTGTGATCCCCAACATCTATAGCACCTAACACACAATAATCCCATATGACCTTGGTCTTCTTTTGGTCCCGTGCTTTGTACAATCACTGACACTGTTGCTGATTAAGAGCATTGCAACTGATATCATTTTGCATCTTTTCCACACCAGGCACTTGTTGCAGTGCCACAGAAATGTTGTCTGGGAAGCCCATCAAACTCCAATCCAATCTTCTCCCTAGATATCCTGCCAGCCCCACCAACCTTTTGATATTTATTAGCACTTTGATGTGCACTAATTAATTCCCCAGTCCATTTCACTCTCTTGAGCTTTTCATAAGCTTCAAAAGGGCCCTTCAGTGAACGTTTTCTTTAGTCTGGTCTCTATCATGTTCTCGTCCAACTGGTCCTCATCACTCATTTCAGGGTAAAAGGCAAGTACATCTCCTTGCAACAAAAGTGGAAGTAAACTAGCAAGGTCTGGCACTTTTTGAAGCTTGGCGACCAATTTCACTGTCTTTATCCATGCAACCATATCACATTCTCCACTAAATGGTGGTATCACATCTCTATCCAATCTCATCATTCCAGACTCCATATTGTCAAAATAGCTTATGGTTCAAAAAATAAAAAAAATTTTTCTCCTAGAATCAGAATTTTCGTCCTTCTCTTAAATCTCGTTCCTTCTTGCAACATTTCTTGTATGAAACAAGAAAGAAAAAATGCTGACTCGTATTTTTGGAGGAGCTTTATAGCTTTTCCTCCTCCTCTCTTCCTGCAATATCCTTCTATAAAAGAAATCACCGCCCATTTCTGCTTCTTTCTCCACCACCCGCCATGAGGTAAGCGAAATTCCATTGTCTTTTCTTCCCTCATTCAAACTACAATTACTATCAGGTATTACCATAGAAATTGTGTTACTTTTTAATAAAAACCAAAACAAAATAGTATTAAACAAATGAGTAAGTACATTAGGTGAACATGTAACTTAATATTTTTCTATATGGCAAAAGCACAAAGAATAACAATAACACAATGATGGTATGATAATGTGATGATGATAGCAAACAGAGTCTAATGAGAACTCATTTGTAAATTATGTCAGGTTGTAATTCTCAGTTACATTTTGTTTAAGACTAAAATGAAAAGAAAAAGGTTTTAAAACTGGATAAGAAAAAAGATTTGATTTCTGTTGCTACATTTGGTAGAGAAAAGGCACATCTGTTATCAGAAGCATATTGCATACGAACCAAACCAACATTTCCTTTTTCCAAATTTAATGAGTGGATACTCAACACGGTCCTGTAGAAGTCAGTCTAAAATAACCATGACAGGCATTTTCTTATATAAGGAATCACAGAAAGAGATGAAACATTTTATTAAACATTCAAGCTGAGAACTTGAACACTGAAGAAAAACAAGTGTAACAATTATTTCCCATTTATTTAAATGAAGCCACTTTGCTAGTTTTTGCATTTATTCATCTGGGCCTCTTAAAGAATCAAACATAAATATTACTTATTGTCAGTCATGTGAGCAAACATACTGTCTACAGGCAATAATATGAATTTTCTCATTTTTTTATTATCTAAAAGATTTTGGTATTTTTTGAACCAATAGTAAAATATTTTAATCAATGATATAAACAAATTCCATCCTAGTTATCCAACTAAATACTCCCCTTCAAGTGTCATATCCAATCAGGAGCTATGTAATTGTGGCTCTCCACACTTTTCTTTTCTTTTAATATCTGTAACTTCTGCATTGTTATAAATATTCTTAAGTTATAATAATGGAGAATTTTTCTGTTATCTTCTCCACAGTCTCGAATTGAGTTGTCCTTTATTCATTATCACCCAAGGCTCAAGAGCTCAGTTATTTGACTCATGCCCGTGCAGGAGAGGAGATGGAATCATGCTTTTTCCAGCAGCATTAGTGCAAAATGAACAAAAACATCCTCAGTTAAAACTTGAACTCTGCTAACTGATTCCATTTTCCTCAATGCTAACTATATCTCCACCTGTGTGCCTCCAACCAAATATTACAGTTAAATAAACTGAAATGCCTCTTACTAATCCTAATGCTCACTGAAGTTCTTTTTCTCCAACAAACAATGTTATTTTGAGATGTCTAATTTTTCTGCTTGTAATCATTAGAGAGGTTTCAATTCTGTTAGCTTCAGTTTGCCGAGATTATAAAATGAATTCAAATAAAACAAACAATATCTGCTCCTGGTTTTGTTGCCATTATATTTTGTTTTTGTTTATTTTTGTGCAGACAGAATCCGCTGAGAAAGAAATGCGTCATGCAAAGCAGCAACATGAAAAGCAGATAAAGGAATTCAACAAGAAACTGGAGGAAGTGAAGAGGAAATATGAAAAGGAGGTAAAAACTGGATGGAGTTCCAGTATTTGATATTATTGGAAATTGCTTTAGGTACACAGTTTGAAAAGACAATAATACAGGTGATCTTCGACTTACAAATCTTCCAAGTTTTCAATTTTTAAACATATAAACAAGTCTCTCTCAAAATTCAAATTCTGTACCAATTCAGAAGTTCAACTTCTGCACAAAAAACTGTACCTGCTCAGCATCACCCTCTGAAAATGCACATCGATTGTTCTTGGCTCTCCCTGGTATTACATCGTTATCTGGTTTTTACACATAAATATATTGCTGATGTCTAAACTTGAATTTCATCTTTTTGGTTTGTTAGAGAAATTCTTCTTTATTTACATTTACAGTCAGATTAATGTCCTCATCTTAGTTGTTATGATCAAAATATTTTGACCTTTATGTCCTCCAGCTTCCTTCAATGTAAATAACTCCACATCCCTAATTTGTAACGACCCAACTTGTGATACACAAGAATGAATGGATTGAAAGACATCTGAAGAAGACCAGAGAGAGTACAATGGCCAAAATGTTGTGGGTGGAACAACAAAGATATGAACGTTAGTTCAACTGTAAATCATATAAATAATGATAACTTCTCAACCCAGAAATTTGAATAGAAATTATCTGATCAGTACATTGATTGATTGGTTTTCTATGGCTTCTCAACCCTTTGTAGGTTATTTAAAGTCAGAAAATATTTTTTAAAAAATAATAATGGTTTACAGATACAAGTCTTACTAACTAACCCAGAGCTGGGGGAAGTAGAGGTGGATTCATACCTTTCCCAGGGGGATTTGCACATAAATGAATATAACAAGCCCAACGGGAATCAGAACTTGGCTCCCCGATTAACAATTCCTAGCCATTATCCATTACACCACCTGCACATCCATCACCTGGTTTTCCCAAGTGATCACCAATCTAGATACTTATCAGGCACGATGTTGCTTAACTTTGGTGATTGTACAGGAACCAGTTTTACAACTGAGGCATAATAGAGAAAGCAATCAAGAAAGACAAGATATTAAAGTGAAAATCTACATCCCGGTATCAGATATGGTATTTATAGCAACCTCTACATGTAAAAGTCTGTGTCTGTTGCTTTGTAAGGCACAAAATATGTTTCACTATGTTCTTGTTTCTAGCAAAAGTGTAAACAAGATATATCTTTTATATTTTGTACACATAACCCCACAAAATGTCCAAATAAAATAATCAATTTTGTGTTCTTAATACAAGTTTTTTTTAATTCTTTTTAAAGATGGGAAATCAAATTGAAATGGGAAATTGAAAAATTAGTTTTTGATTGTTATTAAGGACTCTGTCAGATTTTATTATGCAAATCAATTTTTTCGCATTAAAATTTATATTAACTACGTATGTTTGTAAAATTTTCAAGAGATATATATATATATATATATATATATATAATGTGTGTGTGTTTGTCATGTAGGTTTCAGCTTAAAATATCATACTCAGTTCCACCAATTGTAACCTTTATGGCTAAGATCCACTATGCCATGCACATTGCAATGATCCACCCTCATTCCCTTCATATTCATTTGATGAAATGTACTCAAGCAGCTTCTTCCCACAAACCACTGCCTTGCGGAACTGACTCCCAAGAGGATGCTTCCCTGATCATTACAATCTTTAGCTTCCCATGTAACCCTCTACCTCAAGTGGTCCTCGGACCTTGTCCAGGTTGAACATCATTGTAAAAAAGAAAAAAATATTTCCTTATTCAAAAAAAATACTGATAATAATTTGTTTGAGGAGGGGGGGTTGTCAGGTTTTATTATGGAAACAAAGTGCAACATAATTTTTTATTTATAAATAAATTGAAAAGATAGAAAAATGTCTTTGATTTGGTATTATTTTCTATCTTAATATCGGCTTCATCATCCTTAACCAGCTTTTTATTTATTGATTTTGATAAACTCTTTTACAGTTACAAATTTAACGTTGCACCAGTTTTTCTTGCTACCCAAAGATTTTCTTTGCTTGAATACTGTTTTCTATTCTCATACATCTCTTTTGATAATTAACTACCCTTTGGGGGGGGATTAAAAAATATCTAGAGTCTATTTTATTAATTTCATCTCTAAAACGGAGGGGGAGGCAATATGAACAATGGTCATTTTTACAGAATGCAAAGTAATATTTTTTATATGAATATACTCTTTGTTGTAGCCTGAACCACTCAAGAAAAACATTTCAGCCAATTCTCTACATTATCATCAAATTTGAAAGGACCGATTATTTTGGTGCTTACAATACTAGCTGAAAACATTACGCAACCTCTGCCCATTTTAGTGGTTGTCGTAAGAGACCAGCCATCAAAAACCCATCCAATGTAGCTCTATAGCCATCATTAAAATTATGATAGAGAAATCAGCTTTTATGTGTTCCTTTGTTTAAATTAAACTTTGATGTTCACTTAAATGTAGTAGTTTGGTTACTTTCATGTCTTTTGTCAATTTTCTTCATATTTTACTTCTTTTCTCTTTTTTTACATTTGCAACAGAAGCATCTCCAAAATATTTTCTTACTTTTTTTCTGACATTCTTAAAGCCTGACTTTTCTTCTTAGTTTTGCAAAATTTTCAGTCTCTTATTTATTGTTCTTTGTTTTCTATTCAACTTTTTCCTATTGTCAATGTTCTCTTCCTGTTATTTAATAATCTGTGATTTTTACTTATGGCATTAGGTTAGGTTATATAAATGGGAAAATATAGTGCTACAAAATAATTATATACCAAAAACACTTGATGAGACTGTAAGGTTGAATCCTGGGTTGTGTTAATGGTGAATTTTTCAATCTTTTAACATATATATATGTGTGTGTGTGTGCATGCAGGTGTGTGTGTGTGTGTGAGTGTACAGGAGTATATACTCTATATACATATTCAAACAACAAAGAAAACATTATATAAACCCAACCAACCATAATTAATATCCTAAAAATAGAAAAAATAACTTGACCATTTAAGCACTAGTTTATTAATAACAAAGCACAGACACAAGTGTACATGTGCTTGTGTAGACACATTTATGTGTGTATATATATATATGTGTATATATATATATATATATATATATATATATATATACACATATACACACATATGTGGACGTGTGTATACATATACACATACATGCATGCATGTATGTATGTGTATAAATATAGACATCAGTACATAAATTCAAATGATAATAAATAAAAATTTAATTATTAAACTTAACCTCTTCCAATTAATACTTAAGACACCACCAAACCGAATAAGGAAACAAAATAATAGCCAAGTGAAGACATATATAAATATTTACTTTATCATTTAAGCATTAAAATCAATTATTTATGTAAAAAATGAAATACAACTTACCTAACTGAAGGAAAAGACTAGAACACTCAAAAAATTAAAAACACTGAAGATGTCTCAAGAAAATGCTGGAAATAAATAGCAGCAATTGAAAGAAAAGAAGAAAAGCTAAGGAGTCAGTGTAAAGTGGGAAAAAAAACAAGGAAAAGACAAATAATCATGACACCCTACAGATACGCACATCTGCGTAGATGGGCACATGAATACAAACACACATCTGCACAGACAGTTGTGTGAATGCACACACGAGCACAAACAATACGGAAAAAAAAACTTGTACCAAGGAAAAGTGCATAAAGAAGAAAAATCAAAAAATATAAGCAGTCAATTGCTGATATCCCCTGAAGAGTGGATAGACTCTGGAGTTGGGATGCTGACAGTAACATTAATCATCTAAGTGACAAACCTTTTACTTATATTAATTCTATACACAGTGATAACAAAGATGTTGTAAAGCCAGAAATGTTGTCAATCAGGGAAAGTCAGAAAGAAAAAAGAGTTAAGTCATGCAGACTTTGCAATAAAGGCACTCAATATTAGAGACAGAACATTAAGTGCATTAACACAAATATAACTTGTCATGTTGATTAGCATCAATTTTATTGAGAAAACATTGACTTGCACAATAAAATCTGATCTTGCATATGTAAATGTTATAACATATTGCAATAATTTAGATATTTTTTTAAATTTTGGTTTTAGTTCCAAAAAAATACCAATTATAAATAAAAATTACTTTTGCATACTTAAATCATGTTCTAGAGTGGCTTTTTATGCCAGGTTTTCTCATCCAATATCTGCTAACAGAAAAAGTTAAACTCTGTAATTAAAACCCTTCAGGAAATAAAACAGTCATTACAAAATTGCAGTATTCAACAAAAATTCATTAAAATTAATAATTACTTTGCTGGATTTTGAAAAAATCATGTTGAATTTTACTTAAAATATAATGAAAATTAATTTGTTTGCAATAGGCAATCTGTTACCTGTCAATTCAGTTTTAAAGATTAAGTTTGTGTCCAACTACTTTTTCTTAACCAAAAACCATTTAAATTTATAAGTGTCTCAAAGGATAACTGAAGTACAGAGGACAAACAAATAGTAAAACCTGACATTATCCACCGTAGCAAAAGTATATTCCCAACATTCCGATATTTGCATATTGATTTTGAACTTACGTCTTAGTGTCACTTTATAATTCTCATGAGAAAGCCACCTGTTCCCAGTTGAAAACAAAATAAACGACTGTTTTAAGACACAAATTTTAAAACCTCCTCATGCAGCTTAAAATACAGGAGTCAAAAGCAGCATTATTATGATCAGCACAATATTTTGCCAAGAAAATCTGGCAGTAAATTTATTTCATCATGATAAAAACTGGGGTCATTGGGCATTGACAAAGCATGGTAAAGTATTTTCAATTTGGTTCCCACAGGTGTACACCTACTGCCACAGATATGCACATCTAAAACTCTGAAAAGTGATAACTGACAGAAGATGAATAGCTGGGGTGCAACAAAACCTTGATATCTAACTGCATCAATTTTTACGAGGTGCTTTGTATAAGGTCTTGCATTATCCTGTAGCAAAATAGGCTCTATTCTAGTAACCATTGCTACTGGTTGGGTCTAGTGCTTATATCTACTTTTGTTTGTTAATTCAATTCAAACTA
This sequence comes from Acanthosepion esculentum, assembly GCA_964036315.1. Lineage (NCBI taxonomy): Eukaryota > Metazoa > Mollusca > Cephalopoda > Sepiida > Sepiidae > Acanthosepion > Acanthosepion esculentum. The sequence goes on from OZ038493.1 coordinate 1,724,075, forward strand.
ATTAACAGAGAGTCATATCATTATTTAAATCAACTTTAAATCCAGCCCAAGGCAAATTGAAACTGAATAAATAAGGGCCAGAACCCTGATGAAAATATGCTTTATATGAGGAGTTTACAACTTTTTATGCATCAGTTTCAAATAATGGTAGTCTGGCAAATTTGCAAGAGGATGTAATAGATTACTTCATTACAACATCACCAAATGGTCAGGAGAGGTTTTTTGAGGATGAAGATTTGGTTTTGCGAAGGTTGAGAAGGGAAGCAATTGGTCAAACTAAAGAAATTATCATACAGAAATTACTTTTTATCAGCAGTAATACTTACGGTCAAATCACACTGAAAACACTGGTTCTTGTCTGGTTAACAAAGTTAAGCAATGTCAAACCTGGTCAGAACTTAGAGGACTTCTTGAGACAATTGGGTACTGTAAACAAACTCCTGCAATCCAGAATCTGTTTCAGCTTTAAATACTGAGAAAGGTTTGACAAGCCATAAGAAACAAAATCAATGCCAACCGTAAGCACAAAACATCAATAAAACGGTTGTTTTCTTTTGTAAAGAAACAAACTACAGCAAGTGTCCAACCATGTAAGTGTCTGGTCATCAATCAAATCGTGGGTTGGGGGTGTTACTCATTTTGACACTTTCTTCACCTTGCTGATTTAGTGGCAGATGTTTTCTGACTCTTGTATGGGCTACATTCAGTTTTGTGCCCCCAATGCTTCAGTGTTTGTTTTTGGCTGAGCTGCGAATTATTCATCAAATGATAAGTTGTGACCCTGTCATACAAGAGGCAACAACAGAAATTGGTCAACATTTCAACTGGAAAAGTCAAGGGTCACATTTTGCACATATTTACCTGCCTTTTCATCACTGAAACATCAGAGGATCATATTATAATCAGGATCATATTCTAGATGCAAAAGTACAGCAAATCAAAATTCGATAGCAATTGTAATTCATTTTCAATATGATCTCATCTCGATAGGCTGATTTCTTTTATTATTGGATCTTTGAACGGGCACATCATTTGGTCATTCTTGCACTTCTGCTTAGTTTCCAGGATTTTAGCTGAGTAAAAATAAGTGAGGCCATTATTTAGACTGAATTATGTTCAATAATGTTTTACTCATTCTATCAAATAGATTCAGACTAGCTTCATTAAGTTGGTTGTATGTATTTTTCATGACAAGAACAGACGAATCTTTATGGAATAAAATCAAAATAATAGTAAAAGTAATCCTGGCAAATAATTTCATCAAGTAGCTACATTTAGTTTTGTTTATTATTTTGAATGAATTATCAAGATGTCCTGTCATTATTTAAATCAATTCTAAATCCAACCAGAATTAGGTTGAAACTGAATAAGGGCAAAAATTCTGACCCAGAAATGCTTTAAATACAAACAAAAATTACTTTGTCATTCAGATGTTCTGAAATTTTTCCATTTGACACAGGCCATTAGGACAAGATGTCAGAGTTTCAAATTTAATTATCAAAAAACATTGGCTATTTAATTAATTATTATTTAATTAATCGAACGCATTTTCTAATTTACACTTCATTTTGGCTTCTTTTTTCAATTTGTTGTTGCTGATGAATATCTGCATATATAAATATTATTTGCAAAATAAATCTAATGGCAGGTGGTCAATTGCAATGCAATATAAAAGAGCAGATTAGAATAATTTTAATTGTTACTTGGAGTTTAAGAAGAAGAATTTCCTTCAACATTCCTTGCTTTTATCATGTTTTACCAGACATGTTCTTCAGCCTTCTGC
>OZ038493.1:1733357-1745857 GCA_964036315.1 Acanthosepion esculentum
TTGTGGTCAGTCTCATTATGGTGAGCAACTAATGCATTCAATGGGTTGTTTTGTAAAATATCCTTTTTGAGTTTATATAATGTTTTATTTAAATTCCTTGAGATTTCTAGGATGTATTACTTGTAACATTTAATACATTAATTCAAGTTTTAGCTTATTATTTGATTTTATATTAATTAAATCTTTTGCTGTTTTAGATGTAGTTGTGACAAATTTTATGTTGAGTTTTGATAAATTCTTTTCAGTTGTGGTCGTGATCAAATTGGTGGGTAGAACAATATATTTTTATTTGTTGGGTTTGTCTGGAAGGACCGTTTTTCTATTTTGAAATATTTTACGGGCCTTTTGTTTCGCATTGAATATGAAATAATTAGGCTATTGGAGATGCTTACAAGTATTTTCAATGTATTTCTCCAATTCTCTTCATGTAAATACTAAGGGCTGAAATTTCTAAGTGTTCTTAAATAAAATCTGATAATTATTCCAGATTTTATTTTGTTGTTATGATGAGAAAAGAAATTTATTAGCTTTTTATTACCTCTCCTCCTCATGTCTATAGATTCTGACAAATATATATTGGTATTCCTGGGGACATATTTGCTCTTATCTCTGCTGTGGATGACATATGGTCTTCCACTGCTGCCCTTCCATTGCATCAATTTTGATGAACTGGTCTACATTTGTAGGAATGTTCATTTGATTACTGTTACCAATCAGGAAGCACCATTATATACAGCAGATATCCCAAATGACCATCCAGCACCTAGAAGACCCATAATCTAACTCTTCTTAAATTTCTGTAATTGAACAAAAGGGAACCAAACGTGTTGTTTATTATGGCATAACACACACTTTCTTTCACTAGACTCTCCTCTCGCTTTCAGTATATAAAGTCACAACAGAACTGAACCATGAGATTTTGCTCTTATATAATGGTGAAGGCGTTGTGCAAAAACCAATCTTTTCAGAACTAATAACAGAGAAATTGTGCACACTGTTTCATGAAGTCTGAATTCAGAGCTTTCCTTCTTCCAGACTGGCTGCTACCAATGCAAGAAAGCCCAGCCTGCCCTCTTATTTACTCCATAGCTGGGGGAAGATGGATTTGTGCCTTTTCAAAAGGCCTTTGCAGGAAGTGAATGAAACAGATTCATCTGGGATTTGAACTCAGCTCTGTAATTTCATTTTATGTGCCACTAACCATTACATTTCTACACATCCTAAGTGTGTGTATGTATATATATATATATATATATATATATATATTATATGCCAACAGATTATTACCTGTGTATATATATATATATACACACACACACACACACAGAGGTAATAATCCGTTGGCATATAATTCAAGTGAATCCTATTAATACAATAGGAAATATTAAATATTAAAACTGATTCACACAGAGAGCTCAATGTTTTAATTAAACAGAGCAACATATTTCATGCAATAGGAATTAAGATTACATTAGATTAATGATCATTTTCACCTCGTAAATTGAAAAATCCTTGTAAATTTTTTTCCACTTTACAAGGTGAAAATGATCATCACCTAATGTAATCTTAATTCCTATATATATATATATATATATATATATATATATATATATATATATATATAAATTGAATTTAAATAAAAAATAGACAACCTTAAGGGTCCATTGGTTATAATTTATTTCCCCAGGCATATGATTTTTACCTGGTTCATGAGACCGCACTTCCAAGGGTGAAAAAAATGTTTTAAATTTACATATGTAAATTTCAAAATATATTTACATATGTACATTTACATATCTAAATTAAAAATTTTTTTTTGATGAACCAGGTAAAAACCACATACCAGGGGAAATGAATTATAAGCAATGAACCCTTAAGGTTGTCTGTTTTCTATTGAAATTGAATTAATAATTGCTCTGATTTGACATTGAGCTCTCTGAATTACATCCTCCTTTGGATTATCCATACGGATTACCAAACTTTTCATTACTTTTTATATATATATATATATATATATATATTTATTTTAAACATGTTGTGTTGAATGTTAAAGACAACATCGTCCTGCATATTTTCTTTTGAATTTTCTCATATTTTCTAATGAGACTTTTTATTTGAAAATGATATTGAAATAAATATTGTCCGTACGATAACCTAGTACTTTCAAACATCATTGTTCATCTTCAGGGTCAAAATTTTTTAAAAACATATGCCAATTGTCTTGTAGCAGAATCATGTTGCTACATTTTTTTTTTTACAAACTAAATAAAGGTTAAAATCCTTTTAATTTCAAAAGACGCGATGATGTTATCACATGCATGGCGAAGATTTTTAATCATGTGACAGCGTAAAAAAGATTTTTATTATACAAGCCAAAAGATTGAAGAATACGTTATAAAATTTAAATATATTATAAACATTGTAGGATGTTTCCAGAAATATTGTAATCTATACAATTAATAAGAGGTCTTTTGCTTTTAATATGTAATTCTTCTAAGATTTTAAGGCGTCTAATGTCTGTATGTTTATCTATAATTTTAGTATTTTCTATAAGTATTTTACATATATCAGATTGCAGAAGGGAAACAGTATGTGACATAATATGTTGTTTAATGGAGCTAGAATTATTTAGATGTTTAATGGAGTTTAATTGCTGCCAAATTACACACACACACATATATATATATATATATATATAAAACAATCAACAAGGTATTTTTGTGTCATTTTTCACTCTATTTTTCCAACTGAATAAAGTGTTGAGTATTCCCCCCACCCTAGTTGTAGATAAAGTGACTAAAGTTCATATTTAGTTATTGTTTTATTTAAGTATTTTCAACCATCTCAGTCCTTATCAAGAACCAATGTGGTGTCTGTGGGGGTAGCATTAGAATTCCTTTGCCTACATCTTTCTATTCTGGAAGTATGAAATAGTCTAACATGATGTTACGTGTAACACTTATTGAGAACGAGGCCACACAAAATGAATGTGTTTTAATTATATTATTTTTTTTATTTATTCATTATTTTATTTATTTGTATTTTTCTCATACTAATATAAAATATATATCGTATGTATTTATTTTCCAAGCATAGCTTAGATGTGGCACAAGGCCGAAAGCATGAGGCACCCAGATAGGATCGAACTCACTACCCAGTCGTAATTGTTCTAGTGAGACAAGCTTGCTAACCATTACACCACCACGAGGTGCCCAAGATATATCGTATGAACTTGAAGATATCATCTTCTGTGGTGAATGATATTTTAATTAATGTGAGCTGCTTATTTTGTACAATAATTGCTTCTAGAATTTTGAGTCTTTCTTTGCATTTGGTGCTGCAGAGTAATTTGGTGTTGTTAACTAATATTTGTTTTATGTTGATAGTTATATTTTGGTCATTCATGAGATGCTCATTGATGTGTGCACAGACTGCACACAGTTTCACCAGGAGAGAGTGTAGTGCATGCGTGCCCAATGGAAGTATTTAAGGCTGTTTTTTATTATTATTAATGTTGGAGATGTACATTAGAATTCATAGATAACATTATTTATACATATGGGGGATTTTTTGTGTTGCTGATAATAATTGAATTAAATGTTTTAAACTTTTTATAGTGGATCATAAATCTTAGGTGTTTGTTAGGATTTTGGAGTGATATGTACTGGTGAATTATGTTTTTAATTGCTTTTTCATTCTGGTTACAATGAAATAAAAGTTAATGATGTTTATTTTTTGTTTGGATTAGAGAGGGGTCTAATTTTTTGTAAATTTTCATTAAGGCTAATTTTATTTGTTCATTGATAACATGGTTAGGGAAGTTATTGTTGATTAGAATTTGCTTAATGTTGAATAGTTCATAAAATGTCTAAAGAAGAGTTTATTTTGGCTCAGTAAATCATGCTTTTTATAATAGGTATTTTGTATCTGTTGGAACATTCACTTTTGTTAAATAAACACGCGTTTCTGATGGTGGGCTTTTTGTAAAGAAAGGGCCATAAAATGATGGCTTTTGTCGTTGATTAATATGTCAAGGAGAAAGATTCTATTCTTAACATTTAGTTAATTTAAATGGAAAAAATATAATAAAAATTAAGCTGACAGACCTTGTCAGTTCTTTTTAATCAAACTCTGGCTAAATACTTGCTGCATATATATATATATATATATATATATATATATATATGGGATAAAGTGTTCAATATTATAGATAGAGTGTATGTAAATATAAAAGTGAACACTGAAGTCAACACTCAGAGGCGACAAACTGTTTCATGCTAGACAAAATCATGGCCCAAAGATTGCGTATAGCATGAAAATCTGGTTATTTGTCATTGAGTAAAAAAAAACTATTTTCTCATGTTGACTTGGCCCATATTTGTTTGTACATCCTTCAAGAAAATATCACAAAATCTTTTCACTTGATTTCTTGATTCATGCAAGAATGTCTGTGGCACTGTTTTTCCTGGAGAATTCTCTAAACTCACTCTTGATTCAATTAACTAAACTACTTCAACATGGCACATCACGTCTCTTGTGTCAATAGAGTGACTTTGTGTGTGTCTGCATGGAAGTGTCAAATGGAACTTGTCAGCCTGCTTCAAGGTGTCGCAATTAAGCAGGAAAATGGTGTCTAGGGATGGAATGAGATCTCTGTGTGAAAAACAAGACACCTAATAAATGGATTGACCTATAAAAAAACAGCTAGTCTAAATCTAATATATGAACTTAATTTTATACATCTAAAAATACTGTGAAAGCTTAAAATCTACAGTCATTTTAATTAAATTTTAAATTCAAAGCTATTTTATTTTAAAGTCTCATTTTTTTAAACTGGAAAGGTTTTCCAATTGAGGTTTAAAGCAAGGAAAAGATAAGTTTTTCCACAGACAAAAATTCTGATTAAAAAGGACAGACTTTATTTATTTTGTCATTTATTTTTCAGATAAATTTCAATTTATTAACACTATTTACATTGTTTGGAGTGTTGTCCTTATCTTTATTGTCATATTCACGATGTTCTGACCATAGTATTCTCCTGCTTTCTTCAGGTGATATACGTTGGAATTTCAAACCAAACCCTTTATTTAGTCCACGGGGGGAGATTGTTCTAGTTCCACTTGCCATGTCTTTTTTTGGGTATCTCAGTTTCAGTTATTTCCCTTTAGTCACTCGACTCTCCAAGTTTTTGTTCACTTCTGCTGTGGCCAGGGATTGAACTCACAACTCTTTCGGTTAAGTCACTGGATTACTTCAACCAATGCTTTTATCCACTGGGCCATGTGCCCTTGGGATTCGGTTTGAAATTCCAATGTATATCACCTGATGAAGTCTGATGCGTTCAATGGTCGAAACCTCATGAATATGGCAATAAATATAAGGACAACAGTCTGAACAATGTAAACAGAGTAAATAGTTATAATACTTCATCTCAGAAATATAGACAGATGTAGTTTCAATTTATTTATTTTTCAAATTATTTTTTAATTTGTTTTAGAAATTGTTATTTTGAAATTATTCAATTATTCAACTCTTAACAAATAACTATTTAGCTACTAGTTGCATTAATGTACCTAAAAGTGAGCAGAAGGGGTTGTGTGTCCAGGGCTGCGAATTTTGGAATGCAGCATTTAGATAAATTAGTATAGTGAAGTAGATGATGTCCAGTTTTGTAATATTGTTTACAAAGGTGGCAATTTCTATTACTGCTCTGGGTGGCACAAAATATAGGTATGCTGCTGACATAGTGTCAAAACAATGTGAGAGTTAGAATAAAAGGTAATGATAGGATAAAATATGAACTTTATCAAAAATTTATGATGAGAAGCTATAACTGAAAAAAAATTTTAACAAATTTGCCACTATCTACTACTACTACTACTAGGAGTAAACAAACAATAAAGAAAATAAATTTAGTCAAAAAATTTCAGCCGATAGGGCTGAAATTTTTGACTAAACTTGAATTTTGCCAGCAGATGTATCTCTGGAAGCAAATCAAGAATATAAAATATGAGTTCAAATCACACTGGAGGCAGTTCATTTATTTCTGAAATGTTCTCAACTTACTTAACAGTCATAAAATATTAACCAACCTGAGTGTTTCAATAACAAGCAACAATAATAAGATGAAAATAAATCAAAAATTAATTCTGATATTTTTACTTTTTTAGCTACATGAGGCAAAGATGGGGTCTGAAGAAGAACGTTCCCAGTTGCTGAGGGAACAACACATTCAATATGACATGACAATCCGAGAACAGCAGCGGGAGAAAGAAAACTTAAAGTTGGCCTGGCAAATGAAAGTGCAAGATGTCGAAAACCATGTCAAAGAGGTGAAGGAAACTAGCGCGAAGGTAATTCTTCTGCTTTCTTCAGTTATGTCAAATAGCAGAGTAGACTGTTTTCTCTTGCCTTGGTTGGCAGCCAATCTAAGAGAAGGAATACTCTGAATTCAAACCATATTTCTATGAAGAATGAAGGAAACTAGCGCAAAGGTAATTCTTCTGCTTTCTTCAGTTATGTCAAATAGCAGAGTAGACTGTGTTCTCTTGCCTTGGTTGGCAGCCAATCTAAGAGAAGGAATACTCTGAATTCAAACCATATTTCTATGAAGAGTCAAGTTTCAGTCCATGTGTATTCTTTAGGATATATTATTCCAGGAACCATTTCTCTGTTATGTGTTTTTTGTGGGTCATCTATTAGTTTCCTTCTAAAGTAAACTGTTTGGCATCAATTATTGAAAGCAACAGGAGAATTTTATATATATATATATATATATATATATAGAAATGGAGTGGTATGACATAGCCCTCATTGCTCATTACCCCAACTGGATGCTGAAAGGTTTCCCATTTTAACTCTTTATTCTGCTTTACAACATACGTTCTTGCATTGTCATGGTGAGAAATGATACCTTTTCAATTTGACAAAATCAGCCATTTTTCTTGAATCTAAGTCTCTTCAAATGATGAAAGGCAGTTGAATTATCAATTTTCAAACTCTTAGCAATCTCTTCAGTCAAAATCTGCATTTTTTTCTCCATGATAACAAGCAAACTGTCTTCACTGATATCAGGAGGTCACTCAATTTGTCAGGAAGGTGACTTCTTCATCCTATCATCCAGGGGAGGCGATTCCAATTTGCAGCAGCTTTGGAAAGGTGCATGAAAACCATACCCCACAAGTTGACCCAAGGTTTGTGAATGAAATCGGGTAGATGGAACTATTTAGGAGCCATCAATGATTGTGCAAGACCAAAATCACAAATCATTATGACTGAGAGTTTGAATGAACTGGCCTTGTTCGGACTGTTGATCATATCCACTAATGTTCTCTCCCCCAAAAACTGTAACTAAGGTGTGCACTGCATAATGGAAGTATAAACCACAGGTAGTCTCTGTGGGTGTTGAACAAACACAAATGTTTTTGAGTAGAAATTGTCTGACCGCCATGACTAGCTTGTCCTGCTTGTGTGGAATGGTGCAGAGACCTGTTGCCAGACAATGACCCAAAACAGCACTACCTCCTCAAAGTCACTCAATGTAGGCCTCTGTGTTGAACCTGAGGCCCTCACCAACAAGTTCTTTTCTTATCGGAATGATCAAAGTGAGTTTTCTAAGCTGCTCTACCTTCGTAATCACCATTAGACTCATCCAACTCTTTCCAAATCTTCTACACTGACCTTAGATTGTCACCCAAAGATTCTGAAATGTTCCTACACCATTTCCAAATTTTTGGCAGAATGAATTGCATCATGGTGCTCCTTTTCTCACAGTGCCCAACTGACCCTACTCTGTGCAGTCAACAAAATAAAAATAAAAAACATATATACATGAATTTAAAAATATAAGATTTTTATATATATATATATATATATATATATATATATATATATATATATATATATATATAGTGTATTGGGGCACATATCTACATTAATATATAGCAACCCACACTCAAGAAAATTACATTTCAAACTCGTCACAACACATTACTTTGGATCTAGACATATGGTTCTGTTGTTAATATTTGGTCTCCCATGTGGTATGATGTCATAGAACCGTATCATGAATTTATGACCTGTGTCTGCTATTCCATGACTGTTATCATCACATAGCAAACTTTTATATCAACATAACAGAATATTATCTTTGATGGTGAATATATTTGTTTAAATGTCCATATAACCACCCTGAAGAAGACTCATGTGAGCCGAAAGCTTAGATCAAGGAACAGCATAATAAAAAAAATATCTAAATGTTGAAGGATTTTTGTCTTTATTTTCTCCTGAAATTAAAGCAACCATATGAAGTTTAGAATGGCTCATGATCAAACATAATAGACATATTGTTAAATATAACAGATAATGAATATGTTTGAATAATATATACACACACGCATATATATATATATATATATATATATATATATAATATATATATGTGTGTGTGTGTGTGTGTATAAAACCCAGCATTCCTTCATTGAAACTTGGACAATCTCAATAGGCATTCTCTATTTAACAGAACATGTTTGGAAATATTTATATATATGTTAATCCTGTCAAACTCTCTTATAGCATATAGGGCCATACCTTTACTACACTAAGTGTTACTGCTGTGGTTTCCATAGCAGGTAGAGTAGGGTGTCCAGCTAATTTTAAATTCAGGGTTGTCCTTCCTCTAGAATGGCTACCAACAAAGCCTAATCTGTCCTGCTCTTAAACCCCCCAACTGGCAGAGAGAAAAGAGATGGATTCATATCTTTCTAAGAGTATTTGTGCAGAATTGGACACAATGGCATCAGCTGAAATTTGAACTCAACATGCCAATCACATTTTTCATTCCAATAACCATGACACTATACACACAAACGTGTGTGTGTGTGTGTGTGTGTGTGTTGTTGGATAATTGGATGGAAGCTATTCTCACAGTTGCTGTAATGACATGAAGTTCAGTCATGTTTGATTTGTGAAGTTGAAGTCATGAGGGGCACATAATGAAAGACAAGGGAGTTACAGTTCAGATAAACAGAAATTGATTGCAAAAGAATATCAATCAGATATAAATACCTTTGCAAAAAAACAAGTGACATCTAGTCTACACTGAAAACAGTTTGTTCCTATCTGCACATGTGCAAAATAACTGAAAAAGAACGACAATGGCCTTTTATAAAAAATATGGCATATGCCTTTGTCTTCCATTTGTAACTAAGAAGAAAATACGAGATTATTATCAGAAATAAATTTTGCTCTTGACATGAATTGAACCGTGGATTTGATCATTAGTTTTTTCTTTACCAATCATTTGTTAATATGGTTGACCTTTTCTGATAAGAAAAGTGAAGCTCAGATGTGAAAAATAAAATCTTATCTGATTCAGTGTTTGGGAAATGATGAAAAAGTTTTCTCTCTTTAAGGTTACAAGGTAGATTTTTATTCTGTTTTTCCTTGTAATTGTTTTTAACTCAAGATTTAAGCAGATCACTTTACTGTAGAATTTGATTTCTAATGAGAATTAATTTTCTTTTTCCTGATTTTCAATTGATGTTGAGACATGCACAGAAAAATACGTATAATACAATGATATCTAAATCTTTTTCACTCGGCAAAGATTTTATTGCTTAATTGTTAGAGTCTTGTGCAAGAGCTTAAACTATTTGGGCTTATATTACGAAGGAATGTTGGAAAGTTCTAACTAACCCTGACTAAGAAGGAACTTTCCTCAAAATTCTGAAATTTGCTCATTTAGTCAGATTTTTGGAATATGTCAAACCAAGAACTTTCAGTTAGACTTGACATGTTTTTTATTATTACATAAAGTTTATGATAAAAAGTTATTCTTACTTAAATTTAAACCAACTAATGTTTACCATAATTGATGGCATGGTAGACAAACACATTCATTCTATTTAATATTATGCAGTATTATGGATTCAGGATAGATACAAGTACTGGAAGTCTACAGCATCTTGGGAAACATGAGCCTGCTAGATATCTCAGCATTGCATAAAAGACAAAGAACATATATTTTAAATCATTGTGAAAGAAAAATGGCAGATTTACATGTCATGAAATATATTAAAAATTCAGCAAATAGCACTTCATTATTTAAAGGAGTATTCACTACAGACAGTATGGCCAAATCAGGACAGTAATATAACCAAGGACAGACTGAAGCATTTTCAAAATGCTTACATTATACTACATGATAAATTACATGAAAGTATATAAGTCAGTGTTCATTAGTCTCAGGAGACTGCTAGGCTGGCTAGGTAATCCTTGTTGCCGATGCATGCTCAGGCATATTTCATCTGTGTTTCTTTAACACTCACAGATCCAACCTGCAACTATGCTAAGCAGACCTTAATTAAAATTACCTGGAAAGAGTTCCCGATCTGGGATCAGTGGTTGACCAAGGTGAGTTACCCAGAAACTCTATGTGACAATGACTTGTGATATTCTTCTAGAACAATTATGGAATGGCGCTTCCAAACAGTTCCATTTCTACCCAAGTTCACTCACAAGGCTTGGGTGAATCTGTGGTCTGGTTCTCAGACACTTCCCTACAGTGCTGCATGCTGAGATCTTCTCCCAAGGGCAATATTGTTAAGGAGTCATCCCCTTGACCATAGGTTTTATTGTTTGTAATGCTCACATTTTAACCCAAACACTCACAGCATATAGATATTGAATAAGCTTAGCTTAGTACAAACACAAATCCACAAGTAGAAAGTACCTGTATGAGGGGGCTCCTCCCACAAATCTGAAGTTTGTTAGAATTTTAGAAGTTGATTAAGCTGAACATTTTTCAGCACTTCCTAGTAGTAATGGACTACTAGTTTTATGGCAAGCCTTTCTCGCTTCATCTATCTCAAGGCACCTAATGAGAATTGAACTTATTATAGTTGTAATAACATATAAAATGAGGTTTGCTAACCAATGCTCTATGGCAAGGTACTTTAGACCCCAGTGGGGCACTTCCTGGAACTCAAATTAACTACCATAGCAATGAAAAGTCAAGATGAGACTGCTAACCACTGCTCAACAGCGAGGCACATTATTTAATAAGCTTATCTTAGTTTGGATCATATCATTCCTTATATCAAAATTTTAATTACAAACATTTTCTTCTAAAAATACAGTTATCATTTATATTTTATAAGACATACTACTTGAATCATAAGAAATAATATAAAGTCATTTAAATTTAATTTTAAATGTTCAATGAAACAAATGCTCAATATTTGAGGTTCTATTTAAAGTGGATTTTAAATTCACTGAAAGCTGACTACAAGAATGACTTGAATGTAGAAGCAGCCAACAATACAAGGCGACAGGTTTAATGATTTTGTTTAATAATTGCTGTAAGCACCAAAAACATTGAATAGACAAGTCATCAGCTCATGTTGCTACATTCTGTTAAAATGCTTGGCAAATCTGATAGCATCATGGGAAGGTTTGTAATAAAAATGAACATGACGAATGACACAGGATTAACAGAAAGAGAGACAGAGAAAAATCTGAAGTAAAAGATGGAGATAAAAATAAATGGTCTCTATGCCTATTGGCATAGAAATTGAAAATGGTGGGGAGGCTGATGAATCTCAGGGACCATCATAATAAGAAATACCTAAACAGATCATTAGAAAGAAAAAAAAATGTATTATTCTACATGATATTTAGAAAGAGTGTGTGTGTGTGTGTATATATATATATATATATATATATATTCAAATTCACACAATAAACACACTCACACCATAAATATCAGTCTTTTCATAGATACGTTAAGAAATTCTTTTACTATAAATACATATTTATGCACCTACAACTGACACATATCATCAATGCAAATTAGTTATATTTACATATATGTGCAATGGTGTCTCTAAGTAGATATTTATTGCTGTTAGTTTAGATTGGCACAAGGACAGAATAACTGAACACTTACAAGGTATCAGATTTACTACAATTGTCTGTAATTCTAGCTGGATAATGATTGTTCTCTGTCTTTCTTTCATGTGTGTTGAAATGTTCTCAGCCCAACCAAGATTATATATATATATATTTCTCTCTCTCTCTTTGTATATATATATATATATATATATATATATATATATATATATATATATATACACATACACACACACACACACTTTAAAAATCAGGAGATCAGTTGAATCCGCTACTTTGGTTTTCAATCTTACAGTATCCTCAGGCAATTTTTATGAAATGACCATCATTTTTTTTTTTTAAATAATGAACACTATATATATATATATATATATATATATATATATATGAAATGGACAAAATCCAGCAATTATTTTTAGACATTTTTATGTTTATACATTCTTTTTATAGATACAAATATTTAAGTAAATGCTCTGTTTATAATAAACAGTATTAACAACATTTTTACTGGCCTGAATATCCGAGAAATTTTCATAGAAAATATTTGTCCTCCGACAGGAATCAAACCTGTATCCTATATAGAACCGTCA
>OZ038493.1:1750857-1840857 GCA_964036315.1 Acanthosepion esculentum
TATGTTTATATATATATATATATATATATATATATATATAAATGGATAGATCATTGGTGGTATTCTAAATCGATATTTGCCTTTTTTTCTGTTTTTGATATGAGCAAACTGATCTCTATCAGATGACAAACAATATTCTCATGGAAAGGCTTTTTTTGTGGAATTCGGCTTCAATTTTTAAAAAATCATGTTGTAGATATTTATTCTGAATTTTTATCCTTAATGTGTTTTTTCTTATTTTGCAAAAAAAAAAATGCATTTATGCCATTTTAACTGACAAAATATGTTAGTTTTCTTAAAGATGATGGACAAGGTACTGCAAGTAAAAGAGTTTTATTCAAATTTTCTTGAATTTATACTAGTATTTTTCTTGTCTGGACATAAAGTTTGTAAAAACAGGGTACTTTTCAAATTGCCTCATAAATAAGCAAATGAGATTATTTCTTTCCAAAGTAAGTAATAGCAAGATTAAACATACAGATATAAACAATAATATCCAAATATTTTCTATAAAATATACATAATTATAAGCAGGATAAATTTGCCCTTAGAAACATTAATAACTACACAACGTGAGTCAACTAGAACAAGAATAGAGTAAAAATGTCTTAGGAGTTTTCCACAAAAATTTAAGATTCTGATTATTATGGCGCTGTGGATCTGATGTTGGAAATATATTAGTGTGCTCCAAACTATATATTCAACTGTCAATAAATAACATAATTTTAAAAAAAAACATCTTTCAGTCTACACATATTTTGTCTTAGTATTTGCTTACATATAATAAAGAAGATGAAAATTTGAAATTGTCGAAAGTACTTGGCATGTGTCTTCCATCTGACAACAACTGAAATATAAGGATCTTATTAGTCAAGGAAATGATAGTAAGTTAATGCCTCATTAAGTCCTGTTAGCGAAGTGATTTCGCCATTAATCATGTTAACATTGCTATTTGATACTTTTTATAAATCATTTCTTTATGAGATATATATATATATATATATATATTAGGTGTGTGGCCAAGTGGTTAGAACGTTCGCTTTCTCGAATCTCATCACGGTTGATTTATCAGGAAGGAGACTTCCTGATGTTATCAGTCTGGAGGGGGATGAACCCAGCATGCAGCACCTTTGGAAAGTGCCTGAATACCATACCACAGGTTGACCCAAGCCTCGTGAGTAAACTTGGGTAGATGGAACCTTTGGGGGCCATCGATAGCTGTCATTGTGACCAAGGGTTTGAGTGTGCTGGCATTGTTCAGATTGTTGATCATACTAGATAACACACTCTTTCCCAGAAACTGTAACTAAGGTCTGCTCAGCATAGTTGCAGTATAAACCACAGGTGGGCACTGTGCATGTTCAACAAACACTGCCCAAGAGTCTGCAATAGGGATTGGTTAGCCGCTTTAGTAAATGGGTATACTCAAATACAAGTGGCCAGCTATTATTATTATTATATATATATATATATATACTATTGAGAGAAAGAACAGATGGAATAAAAATGCACAGTTTGTGGCATTTATTTTTTAAAAGTGCTCATTACAAAGTAGAGCAAAATATTATTATAATATTTTTATTATAATAAATTACAGTAAAAACATTTTATATTGATACACAAAAACTTTCATGTTTCAGTAGTAAGATGGTACTTCTTCAGCCAATAGTAGATAACTAGTGATAAAAATGATTTATTATTATTTAATAATTTATTTATTATTATTTATTATTCTATAGCAACACTAATGATACCAACTTCTGTAATTGTAAAAATCCTAACAATTGTCCATTACAAAAGCGGTGTCTTTTAGGCAACAAGTATCAAGCAAAGAGAGCCTCAACGGTTTCCTTCTTGGGCTTTGCATTCAGTATTGGAGAGCAACCATGAAATCTTTTCCCAATGGATAAACAGATTTATTAACATCACCGTAATTCACAAATGAACTGATACAACAAGATTATTATGGACACTATGTTAAAGTGTCCAAAAAATTACAAACATTTTTCATTATTTACACTATTTACATTTTTAGTACTGTTCAGTTTTTGCTTGCCCTTGTTCACTGAGTCCCAGGGATTGAAGTCACAATTACTATGTCTCCAAATTCCTGAACTAATGCTTTAATTTACTTGGCTATTGTCTCGTAGGACAATTCCCAGTGGAGAACTTGGAGCCTTAAACCTAACCTGCCTACTGATGAGTGCTGCTGCTACTGTTTGTAGCAGCTTTTCTAAACTAAACTAAAAAGAAGACTTGCTGTCATTTGTGTTTCTTTAGTAGCAGCTCTCATATTATATTTATTTCTATGCTAGGCCTACTAAGGAGGTCCTCATAGCCTAGAATAGGCGCTGATTCTTTCAGATCTCTAATCCTCTCATGTTCTTCTTTGTCCATTATTTTCACGTCATTCCACAGGGGCTGATGACTATTCCATTTCTATTAGTTCAGAATTCCCTATAGGTTACCAGGATCAATATACACCTGATGAAGGCCAGAGGGCACAACAGCCAGAATGTTGTGATAACAACAATAAATATGAAGATAATAGTCCAAATGTAAATAGTAGGAATTATCGTCATGGTCTACTTGTCCCAGAAATTCAGACAAAGTATTTTTCAGTTTATATGTATCTCTACATTTTCTGAAAATTTATTTTTCTGTTCATTTTATTTCATTTTTTGTGAAAAGTGAAATGGAATGAAAAAAGAATATAACTTCCATAGCAACCAGAGGAGGAAGAGGAGGAGGTGTAATCTATCTTAATAATATGTTTCTGTAAATAACCTGGGAAAATTTAAAAAGTATATAAAAAAAAAAATAGATTGGAATGTAAAAATTCAATGTCTTGGTCTTGAAAATTCTTGAATAAAATGTAAGAATAATAATTTAAAATATTTGGAGTTTCAAAAAAAAAAAAGCCTGTATTTTGATCATTAATGATGTCTTGTGTTTGTGGGAACCTCCAGAAAAATCTTCTTATATGAAAATACAACAAATTCCTTTTCTGTCTTTTGCGATCATTTCTATTCAAATCAAATTCACAGTTTAATTATCCTCTCTTTTATCAGATCATTTGACATCAGTTTTTAAAGTATTCTAACTTTCTGTCTATATTTCTGAGATGGGGTATTGTAACTATTTATATTGTTTAGACGGTAGATAAAATAATAAAATTGGTTGAAGTAATCTAGTGACTTGACCCAAAGAGTTGTGAGTTCAAAACTTGACCACAGCAGCAGAGGTGAACAAACAACTTTGAGAGTTAGGAGTTAGGAAAGGGAAATAACCGAAAGGTGAGCTAATCTAGAAAAAAAGCATGACAAGTGCAACCAGTGCAATCTAACATGGTGGATGAAATAGTTTGATTTGAAATTCCAATCGCCTGAAGAAGGCCACAGCATACAATGGCCAAAACATTGTGAATATGACAACAAAGATGAGGACAACAGTTGAAAAATGTAAATAGTATAAATATTCTAACTTTATGCAATTTTATTCGGTTGTCTTTTACAATTTTCTCATTAGTTTAACTTAAAAACAAGTCACTTACATAACCTGTGAAACAAATCAAAATATTTGTCTATATTTCTGAGATGAGGTATTATGTACATTATTTACATTTTTCGGACTATTGTCATCATCTTTGTTGCCATATTTATTACAACGTTTCGGCCTTTCAGTATCTGTCTATATTTCTGAGATGAGGTATTATGTATATTATTTACATTATTTGGACTATTGTCCTCATCTTTGTCGCCATATTTATTACAACGTTTCAAGGACACATGGCACAGTGGATAAAAGCGTTAGTTAGATCCAGTGACAGGACCCAAAGAGTGTGAGTTCAATACCCTGTTAAGGCAGTGGAGAACTTTCAGAGGGAAATTAACAGGAGATAACTGACATCCATTAAACATAGCACATGGAACTACCCCAGTGAGCAAAATAAAGGGTTCAGTTCAACATTCCAACCACCTGAAGAATGGCCAAAATGTAAATATGGCGACAAAGATGAGGACAATAGTCTGAATAATGTAAATAAAGTCACATAGGTTGGTTACACAATGTCCCACCCCCTTTCAGTATCTTCTACCCCACTTTCCTCATTATGTCTCTTTTTTTCAGTCCCCCTACAAGTTTTTGCTAACGTTATTTCAAGAAAATTCTAAACACAACATTTTCTCTGGTAAGGAAGTATTTGTAGCAGAAAAATGTCATTTATTCATAATTAGAAATAACAAAACCAAATTCATTAGAAAACATCTCGTATCTCTAACTATGCACCAATTTGCATCAAGTCACACACCCACTGTACTCTAAGCCAAACAAATTTTAAAACAAACACAAATATACAAGAGTGATGGCCATTATCGATATTACTCTTGCTTGCCACAGATGTTTACAACTATGTCCATGCATTTTCCTTATATAGGCTATAAGAGAAGCCAGACAGCAGAGAGAGAGACTTCACACACACACACACACTAACCACAGAGGCTACCTAAGATCACAGCTGACTGCCCCTCCAACCATTAGGCTGTGAAAACGACCTCCTGTGAACACAGAAAGAAGATGGATTCCTCTATCAACGCAACAAGCCCAAACCGATCGTGCCGTGGCCCTAGACATCTCCAAAGCGTTTGATAGAGTTTGGCATGCCGGCCTTCTTCGCAAGCTCCAGGGTTATGGTATCACAGTTCGATTGTTTGACCTAATACAATCATTCCTGTCAAACCGGGAATTGAAGGTCGTTCTCAATGGATTCATCTCCAGCTCCTATCCCACTAACGCAGGTGTTCCTCAAGGCTCCATCCTAGGCCCTACTCTGTTCCTCATATTTATAAACGACCTTCCTGACGCCATAGACTCCCAAGTCGGCATCTATGCTGACGACACCACAATTTACTCCTGCCTCAAACAAATCTAGTGATGCTGACAAAGTTAACCTTGCAGTTAAAATAGAAAAGGACCTCTAATCGGTTGTGAACTGGGGCGAGAAATGGATGGTTAACTTTAACACCTCTAAAACAAAACTGCTCTCTATTAACCACCACAAGGATCCATCCCTGCATCCCATTAGAATGTCTGAAGACCAACTTCTCGAGAGCTCCTTGCTGCGGCTGCTCGGTCTCACGCTGTCCGCTGATCTGAGATGGAACAAATACATTGAGTCAGTTGCATCATCCACCGCAAGGAAAGTTGGTTCCCTGTGCCGAGCCAGGAAATTTTTCTCCCCGGAATCGATCCTCCAAGTCTATAAATCGACCATTCGCCCTTGCATGGAGTATTGCTGCCATATATGGTCTGGAGCCCCTGCTGTTTGCCTCAGGGTTCTTGATAAGATCCAGAGACGGATATGCAATGTGATTGGCCCTGATCTGTCATCTCGTCTGCAGTCGCTCTCTCACAGATGCGATGTTGCCTCGCTCTGTCATTTTTACAAATACTTTCACAGTAATTACTCTGAGGAGCTGCTTTCGCTTGTCCCTAGGCCTCATGAATTTAAACGTCCTACGAGGCTGGCATCCCATTCCCACCCCTTCACTGTTGAAACTGTTAGATGTAGACATCTCTTCTACTCCAATAGCTTCATGTCTCGCACATCTCGCCTGTGGAACTCCCTTCCCTATTCCTGTTTCCCTGACAAATACAATCTCCAACTATTTAAGTGTAACATCAATCGACATCTCCAGTTGCCTTGATCTATCCACTTCCCTTCTCCACATCCTTTCACCTTTCATTCCTATCTCCTTTACCACTCCTATCTGCTCTTCCTCCAACCCTTCTATAACCCCTTGCGTGATAGTGGCCTCCAGCCTTGCTTGGGGTGATACGCTTAAAAAAACAAAAAAATACAAGCAGTCAGCTGGTTTAAGCATACATCTTTTTCATGCTCTCATTTCACACCTCGTACACTGTATATTCAAACACTCCACTATACGACTTACCAGAGACATTTTCATATCTTGTAAATGAAAATAAATCTTTGGTCATTTCTCCAAAGTAATGTACAATTTGTTTCTTTACTTCAACCAATGTCCATGTTTGATCAGGGGTCAATTGGGTACACCTTCTGTGAGAAAAAGAGCATCATGACGCAATTCAATCTGCCAGAAATTTGGAAACAGCATGCTGTACTGTTTGGCATTCATGCCGGGAACTCCAATATGAACATTTCAGTGTGTTTGGGTGTCAATCTTAGGACTGCAGCAGATTCAGAAAGAGGGTTTTTTGTTTTTAATCAGTGTCACTCCAAGCAAGGTAGGACAGCCACTAACACACAAGGGCTTACAGGGTCTGGAGGAATTAGGAACAGAAACATTAGTAATGAGTAGAAAAAGAAAAGAGCAATCGGGAGGACAGTAGATAGCAACTGGTATTGCATTTAAATTCTTGCAGATTAAGGTTGACTGGAAAGTTAGGAGCCAGAAGAGAGCTCCACAAGTGAGAGGTGCAAGAAAAGAAACTGTTAGCTAGCTCAACTGTAAATTGATGCGATCTCACCGCCCGTCTAGTATTGCACTCAAATTCATACAGTCAAGGTACACCATAGCGAAGAGCTCATCCAAACAGTTAACATGAAAGTATTTACAAAAAAAGGCAGAGAGAGGCAACTTTATGGTGGTGGACAAGTGACTGAGTCTGAGCTACCACATCAGGACAAATAATATTGCTGATTTTTCTTTGGGTCTTATCAAGGAGCTCCAAGTATATTGCAGGGGCACCGGACCATATATGGTAACAATATTTTAAACATGGGTGAATGGTAGACTTATAGATATGCAAGATAGATTCAGGAGAGAAGAATTGCCTCTCCAGACACAGTGGACTGACTTTCTAAGCAGTTGACCTATGGATTCAATATAGTCTTTCCACTTCATATCAGCTGAGGACATTAGCCGAAGAAGGCACAATAAGTCACTTTCCTGGAGGATAGCATCAGCCATGCTGATGGAAGGCAAAGATGATTAATGGAGAGAAGTTTAGTTTTAGAGGCATTAAAATTGACAAGTCATCTTTTGACACAGTTAACTATGGACTTGAATGCGTTTTGTACATCAGCTGCCATTTTGACCTTGTTGGACTGATCAGCCTTAGTCTCAAGGTAGGAGTAAATGGTAGTGTCATCAGTATAGATGCCAAGTTGAGAGCTGATGTCATTGGGCAGGTCATTAATGAAAATAGCGTAAGACCAAGGAAGGGGGGACACTTGTTAGTAGGAAAGAATGTAGACAAGTGGCCATTCGGGACAACGTTCATTTCATGACTTGATAGGAACAACTCAAAAATGTGCCCAGAGATACTCTGTGACTTTTCGGCTTGTGGAGAAGAATTAAATTCCAGACCCTGACAAAGACTTTCGAGATGTCTAGTGCTACAGCCTGGGATTCACCATTTTTATTGAGAGCATGACAGAATCTTTCCACAATAATTCTTAGTACTTCAGCAGTTGATCTGGAGAAATGAAAACTGTACTGCATGTCTGAGAAAAGGCCCTGCGATGAGAGATAGTGAATCAGTTCAGCATTGATTAGAGCTTTTTTTCCAAAAAGGGGGTTGAAGGCTAATAGATTTGATAGATGAATGGATCAGGCAGTTCATCAGAGTTCTTAAAAACTGGAACAACAGATGATGACTGCCAGCAGGAAGGAAAGCAAGAGGCAGCGAAACATCTATAATACAGTTTAGAGAGAAGAGGAGATATTTCGGAAGCACACTCCTTAATGATTATTACAGAGATACCATCAGGTCCACATGCTTTGTGGGGATCTAGGTTAGAGATGATAGCAGAGACCATACAAGGGATTATATGCATATCACTCAACAGAGAATCAATTCTAAGTGGAAAGTTAGGCAGGGTTACTCCAGATGAGTCGAGTAGAGTTTGAGGAGAATTTATGGTCAAAGCATTCAGCTTTATCAGCAGAGGATGATAACACCTCAAATTGACTGAGAGGGGGGGGGGTAGAGACCTTGCACTTATTTAGTACCCTATTATAGAGATGCCAGTAATCATGAGAGCCAACATTTTTAGAGGCTATGCATTGCCTCATTCTCTCAGCAAACAGGGACTTAGTTCCTTCGAGGACTTGCTTACATTTGTTATGAGCAGTAGCAAATAGGCCCCTGTTATGATGAGAGCTGTCATTCTGGTATAGCTGGAAATAATGGTTCCTGTGTGCTATGGTGGTTGGGCATGCTGGTGTGAACCCTGGAAAGGATTGTGGTTTCACTTAGTATTTCTGAGAAGGGATGAAAGCATCAATACTGGCTTTGACCCAGGAAGAAACCCCAGTGAAACAGTTTTCAATTGGGAGGTTGAATATATCAGCCCATAGGGCATCATAAAAAAAATCTTGGAATGAGTCCAAATTAGCATGCTGGTAATGAAAATAGGTCTTATGTATAAGGAGTTCTTGCTTAAGGGATGCTTGAAAGAAGATACCAATAGCTACCACAGAGTGGACCAAGTTACCAAAAGGGCGATTTTTGGCAAGAGTGAGGAGAAGATGTAAGAAATAGATCCAGTAGAGAAGCGTGTTGCTCAATTTGGCTAGGGGAACGAGTAGGGAAGTCTACAATTTGAGTAGGGGGATGGAAAAATTTAATGTCTATATACTGCCAACATGAGTACCTTCGGAATGTTTCAGCCACGTCATGGTGAACTTTAAAGTCACCAAAGACAAAGATCTTCACAGACAGATGGAGAGAAAGCGCCTTTTCTATACTGTCAGCTACTGCATCTAATATAGTGCAGTCTTGGGAAGATGGGGAGTAATAAAGGAAAATGAAATAGCTGACACAGCTTAGTAATGAAAGATGGAAGCACATAGAAGAGTAGTTGCCAGTCACGAGAGACTAATCCCTGTCATTGGAAGATTATCCTGGATGTAAACACCAAGATGATGCATGTGAATGTTGGAAACTTTTCAGCAAAGGTGAAGATACCCTGGAACCAAGAATTCATTTGTAGCAATGAAAGAATTCAAGTTGGTTTCACAAAAGGCAAAGATATCTGGCGACCATTCCAAGAGAAAAGATTCTCCACTGCAGAAGTTGGAATAGATACCCTAAATATTGGAGAAAGAAAGATTGAGATGGGTTGGTGGGTTTACGTTTGCTGGTTTAGTTGTATTCCTTTTTGTTGTGGTTTTCATGAGATATCTTTTGAGGAGAGAGAAAAAAGGATCGCCATAATTGGCATTATCTGTCGTCAATGGCAGTACAAAGCAGCCAGTACGTGGCTCTGAGATTAGAGCATAATGTGGCCTCAGGGTTGCCCACCAGAAATACATACAGACGTACAACAACATGGCACAACGAATACGCTGATATTATGTGACTGTTGATTGAAGCTGACTCTCTAAGCGCTACCAAAGAGTTTGGGCTCCTAAAGACCAGTCGGAAGCAGCAGCTAACAAACTGCCAACCTGGTACCCTCACAATGGAAAGTCACAGCCATTGGGTAGTCCAATCACCAAAAAGTATAGACAGTTAAATCATTGTGGTCCTGCTAGCAGAAAGAAAGAGAACCAGTAAAGCATATCCTGTATGAGGGTACAGCAGCTCGAAAAACTCACTCTGATCATTCTGATAAGAAAAGAACTCCTGAATTTGTTAGTGAGGACTTCAGACTCAACACAGACACCTACATCAAGTGCCTTGAGGAGGTAGTACTGTTCTGCATCAAGTGGGTGGCTGCTGAAAGAACTAATGTCTGGCAACAGGATTCTGCACCATGCTACACAAGTAGAAAAACCTAGTTATGGCTGTCAGGTAATTTCTGCTAGTACATCTCCCCTTTCATATGGCCACCTAACTGCCCAGACTGCAACTCCCTTGATTACTGTGTCGGACACATTTGAGTGAGAGACCAACAAAACTCCTTGTAACATCAAAGATGAAATGAAGTCAAGAATTATGGCAGCATTCACCGACTTAAACATGGAGACCATCTAGAAGAGTTACAGGAAATTTCAAGGCCATCTGTAGGCCTTGGGTGAAGCCAATGTTGATTTTATTAAATAAATTTACCCATTAGTATTTCAAGATATTTTTGTGTGATTTTAGTAATATATCTGTTAAAATGAAATATCAGTGTTATTTTCATTTTTGCGTAATTTAGATGACAATTTATCCAATGCACTTCCTACATATGACAGCAAAGATGAAGAAACTCATTTGAATAACATACAGAATCAGAAAAACATTTGAAAAATTCAAGAAGATATTTAATTATGATTTTTGTGCCATCTTGTTTTTGTTATTTATCTCAAAACTTCATTTTATTGCATAAATGCTGCATTTTATGATTGCATTTTGGATTCAGACATTCTTCTTGCTTATTACAATTTCATCTCATTATTTTCATTAGAATTGTGCGTGTTGCATTAACAATGTGTATGCTATCTTTATAATTCATTTTATTATCATGATATTGTTATATAACAGAAGTGGAAACAAATCTCACAAATGAAGCAGTCTAGATTTTTTTCTGTCTCATTTCATTCGAAACCTGCCATATATATATCAATTGATGAGGTCAAAAATCACTGGGTCAAGTATGCAAGATACGAGTGACAGAAAATATATTGTTGTTGGTTGCTTATATATATATATATATATATATATATATATATATATATATATATATATATATATATTCTGATATGCAATATTCTGAATATCTTCAAAATACTATCTTCACAAGAAAGTCTGAATGTTTTCATGATACCTCCTAGCATGAATTACTCCAATATGTTTACAGCATTGAATACACTTCTATTCAAACTCTCACTCTCTCTCTCTCTCTCTCTCTCTCTCTCAGTAATATATACAGCATTGCAATCACAGACCTTGAACTTATTTCATATTTAATAACTAAAATTTGATAGCAGCCATATTTTTTTATATTAGTTTTTCAGGATGTAAAAATAAGTAACTATTTAAACAAAGCCTATTCACAATATGATTCACGGTAAAATACAATATGCTTGCATTACTTCATTTATCTTTGTTGTCTTCTAAAAAAAAAGATTTCACATGGAAATTATATATATATATATATAGAGAGAGAGAGAGAGAGAATTGAGTATTTAGGCAGAAATCAATCACTCTTTTATACAAGTTTCATGAAAAATGACTGATAAGGTACTGCAATTAAGCTTTTTAATCAATTTTTCTTTGTTTGTATAAGCATTTTCTTTTCTAGAAATAAAGTATGTAAAAACTGTCTGTCTGTACTAATATATCAGAGCACCTTTGGGTATTCTGTGAGCCATGATCAAGGATGTTTTTGTATATTTTTATATAGGATGATATGTGATACGATTTTTTATTTATTTTCCAAACAGAGAAAATCTTTAATTTTTAATTATTTGTTACCTTTTTAACATGTAGATGAGGCTATTATAGCTGTATTTTCTACAAGTATGTTGTGGATGGAGCTTGGTATTTTGGTTTATATATATATATATATATTCAAATCAGCTGCAGAAGAGTTACACAACAACTCCAATATAATCATCAGGTGTGCTGACAAAACTAGTAATTATTTAGTGCTCAGATGACAAGATTACAACCAAAAATTACAATCTATCCTTAGATGACACAATAAAATTCACTAAATTAAAGAAAAATCTCACAGAATCATTAAAAAGTTTGTAAATAAACTGATTACAGCAAACAATGCTAAGACTGGTAGCTTAAAAATCAAGATCGTCTGGGATTACTAACCAGAAAATGCAGGTTTTCCTCTCCAACCTATCATATCCAAAATACCTACATCTGTATACCAGCATCAAAAACCCTCAATCACATTTCTGCATACGCACCCAACAATTACAGTATGCATCAACAAACAAATTCTCCCATAGCTTAAAAGAAATAAATCTCACTAGCTTTATTCGATGTCGAAAATCTTTTTACCAGTTGAAAAACAATCAACATAATTAGTGACTGCATCTACAAAAACCCGTCAGTCCCTCCTTCTAAAATTTGACCAGCAACTCTTTGGAAACTACTCCTCACCTGTACCATGAAAGCCCCATTCTATGATCATAAAGGCAACACCTCCATCCAAATTAATGGTGTTAACATTGGGAACCCATTAAGTCCTGCTTTATTTAACTTTTATATGCTTCATATTGAAAACAAAGTGTTTTAAACAACTGACAAACCTCAAATCTACACAAGATATGTTGACAACATATTTGTTTTGATAAGAAAATAAGGATGAAATTATAAATCTAAAATCAGCTTTCGAAAAAAACTCAATGCTAAAAAATCCCATTCCTTGATGCTGATATAGAACTAAATCTGAAGTAGTTATCACTTACCCATATAAAAAAACTACCATTACAAGGTCCTGTCTTTTAAACTATGATAGCCAATGTCCAGAAAGATGTAAAATAGCAATGATAAAAAAACTTCCAAAATAGAGCACACCAAAATTCCTCTTCACAAAAAAGTATTTCTGAGTGAAGTAAAACACATCAACATTAGTCAAGAATAATTTTCCTAACTCCACCATTGATAAACAAATAAAATTATTCTTTCAAAAGTACACAACACCAGTAACAAAAAATACGACATAACAAAACATCAACATATTTATAAGAAGGATAAATTCACTATATGAAGAATCATTAAAAATCATATTTCTGTTGTAATTCCCAAAAACATGTAGTATTTATAATATTACAGAAAATGGAAAACTCAGACCAAAGATATATAAAATAAAAATAAGAAAAAACAAGCAAAATAAATTAATCCAAATAAATAAACAAATTAACAAATTGCTCCCACCAAAATAACTGTTAGAATAAATAAAAATAAAAATAAATTATCAAAAACAAGTAAAAATAATCATTCCAAATAAACAAATTACCAAATGACTCCTGCCAAAATAACAAAATAGACTACAACAATCTATCAGAAATTGGACAAACAAATAAGCATTAATTATTTTCCAAGACCAAAACAAACTGTTAAATAAATGATCAAAACTAATTTTAAAAACATTTTGACTACATTTACTAAAACATCAAAAACCAAAAATTATAAATAAATATATAAAAATAAAAAAACGAAAACAAGCAAAATAAATTAATCCAAATAAATAAATAAATAAACAAACCACACCTGCCAAAATAAATTTTAGAATGGACTACCCACAATGCACCACTGACCCATATATATAAATAGTCAAGAAAAAAATCCAACACATGTAGCCTGATGATTGTGTCTAGCATGAAACAGTCTGTTACCTCTGAGTGTTGACTTCAATGTTTATATATATATTAAAAAGCCGAGAGGTACCACAAACGTTTTTGGTTGTAATGTGGATTTAAAAAAAAAAAATGCTTTATTTTCCATAATTTTACTACACATGTTTCTGGTCTCGCGACCGTCTTCAGGTAAAGGGTGGAGATTTCCACATATTATTAAAAGTAATTCATTTTTTTTCCTTTATGTTTTTCAATGTTAAATATTCTCGATACGAGACATTTTCTATTTTTGTGTTAGTAATCCGAATGTCTTTCTTGAAATGGCAGTGAAGAGTTCTGCGCGAAGGGTCATAAAACAATTAAGGTTGGTTTGAGAAGTGATGAATTAGTTGTCAGTATCTTATCTTTTAATGTTTTAATGACCCCTGTGTGTTCTTAGATCTATTTCCATTTTTGTGTGTTTCTGTCAGCATGCATGTATATATGCGTGTGTATATTTCCCCTCAATACATGCACTGTCTCACTACGAGGAACTAGTAAACACATTTGTACACATATACACACAAATAAACATACACACACACACCATCCCACCACAAGGAATCTGTACATACATACATACACACATATGTACACACACATACTTTCCAAGTTACATGGAACCAGTATACACATACACACATACACATATATATGTACATACATACACACGTACTTCCTAAGTTGTGTGGGGTTTGTGTGAGTAGTTCCCCTGCTTTTGTCAATATATGTGTATATATATACATTTTTCGTGTTCCACAGATACCTGCATGTGAGCGTGCGTGCATGTATGGGAATGGCTTGATCACTGTATTTGGTCACTATGTGTGCATGTTGTGTGCTTTTGCGTGTGGGGTTATGATCTATTTAGTTCCGGTTTAAATTTGTTTATGAAGTTCTTTTCTTGTATTTGTAGGTAAGGATAATTGTCTGTTTGATATATTGGCATGATATTAAATTTACCCTGGTTACATTTAAAGATGTGTTGTGATACAAAAAGTTTTCTGTTGTCTGATATATATAAACCAAAATACCAAGCTCCATACACAACATATCGATATAGATTTATGACAAGAAATACAGTTTTGTACTGTGCTGTGAAATTGGTGCACTATGTTGGTCATCACTAGTTTAGTGAACTTTGTTTTGTTGTCTAGGAGAGATTGTATTTTTCAGTTGTAATCTTGTTGGTTGAGAGCTAAATAATTACTGGCTTTTTCAGTGCATCTGATGAGGATATTGGAGTTGTTGTGTAACTCTTCTGCAGCTGATTTGAAAATATATATATATATATATATATATATATATATATATATGTGTGTGTGTGTGTGTGTGTGTGTGTGTGTGTGTGTGTGTGTAAGCAAATATATGGATATAGATCTGACAGTATGAGGAAAAATATGAAAAAACAAAATCCGAATATGCAAGTTTACTGTTTTTAATGTTTCAATGTCGACATCAGACGTTTCGGTCTAGTAGACCTTCTTCAGGACATAGTTATTAAAACATAATTAAACCATATTCAAGTCAACATAAAAAGACGATAGACATAAGAATAATCAAAACAAAATAACTGAATTTTAAGATCAGCGTTCCGTTTTGCAATGTGATCACGTCGGCGTCACGTCGGCGATATTCAGATTTTGTTTTTTCATATTTTTCCTCATATATATATATATGAATAAATATGGTTTTAAGGTGTGCTATATTTATAGAATAAAGTGCTAATATCAGGGATAGAGCGTGTGTGTAAATATAAAAGTGAACATTGAAGTCAACACTCAGAGGCAACAGACTTGTATTTGGCAAAATCATTGTTATAGGTACATGTTATTATTTCCAACTCTTCCAAGATGCAATGAACCAGAATGGAAGAGGAAGGCTCGCTAAACCACACACATATGTCGCATCTCCCCCCCCCCAATATATTTCAATGTGCACACACATGACTCAAGTGCATATTCTGCTATAGGCAAGGATGATAGTTATAGTAATATATTTACAGTTATAAATAATGCTGGATTAAAAACTATATATATATATATATATATATATATATATATATATATATATATATATGAGTGAGAGAGAGAGATAGTAACAATAATGTTTTATACAGAGAGTGGATATAGCCATTATACTGTTACACACCCTTATCTCTCTCTCTCTCTCTCTCTCTCTCTCTCTACCTCTAGAACTGTTACCAGTTCGAGTTTGATGGAAGCTCACTGAATGTTAATGTCATTGACAATGTTATGTCCAATTGCAGATTCCAATTTTTACTTCTGATAATAAACGACAAAAACATTTGCCTAAAAACAGAGATAAATCATGGAATATATTCTTAGGGAAACAAAAAGGCAAAAGAAATGTGCAAAGAGACAAGAAATTGGAAATTCATATTTTGGTGGGTAGGTGATTTGTTCCTGTGCTATTCACATAAAGAAAATATTGTATACTTTCTGTTTATAGTCAATTTTGATGTTCAAGTCAACATTTAAAGCTTGAAAAAAAATAATTAACTAGATAATTACAGGTCATCCTTTATACTGAATAGTAAACAAAATGTGAACCCTTACCACATGGTAAACAAGTAGCACACACAACCAGTGTAAGATTTACCATTAACATAACGACAGGGATTTCTGACAGATATTTGGGTTTACTGGATTGATCTGACATATTGAAAAAAAAGATTATAATAAAACCAACACAGTACTTATCAATTCATTACTTACACATAAATAAGCATTATTTTTGCAGAATCTGATTCAATGTTGAGTTTAAGCAAGCGAATGAGCCAATTGGAGTAAAGTCCCAAGCAGATTTAAATTTTTCCCACTTGTGACGAATGCAGCTATCGATTTTTTTGCATTCTAGCATGCTAGTTAACATTCGTGTCAGTCAGCTGTTGGCTCTCATGCTGGCCAATAGAATCTTCCTGCCTATTCGTGGCAACCAGCTGTAGGCTCTCACTCTGGCCAGTAGAAAATGGCCGCAAACTACATGAAAACTGCCGTAGAAGCATGAAAAAATTGATTATTCTACTATCGATGGGAGTTGGCCTTCCGCTAACTTGGAGTATGTGCATGTAAATTTTGGTGCAAATCCGTCGAAAATTGCGGCCGTGCATTCGTTACACACATAGACACATCCTGCCTTTTATATATATATATATATATATATAATGATAATAAAGTTAATAGTCGGAGTTGAATTAGACCAGGAAATAGTAGTATTAAAAAGTGCTAAATAAAAAAATAAAGTGTTAGGAAATCAATTGACCGAAATCACATGAAGATACTGAAAGGTTGAAACCAAGGTAGTGGAATCAGCTGATCTTCTAATTTTATATATATATATATATATATATATTGAAGAGAAAATAAAAGCTGCAAAGGTTTTGGTTATAATGTGGATTTTTTTTAATATATTATACTTTATTTTCCATAAAAGGCATGTTTGTGTTTGTTCAGTACGCACACTACCCACCCCCGATTTATACTGTAACTATGTTGAGTGGACCTTAGTGACAATTTCCAAGAGGGTAAGAGAGAGAGTGGTCTGGAAGGATCAACAGTTTGAACAAGACCAGTACATTCAAACCCTCGGTCACGATGACTTGTAACTTCATACTAACACATCCATTAACAGTCACTGAACTGTTCTGTCTACCAGCTTCACTCACAACGCTTGGGTCAACCCATTGCATGGTTTTCAATCACGGGGATCACCTCCCCAGGCTGATAATATCAAGAGGTCACCTTCCTGACAATTTGGCCATGCTGAGATTTGAGCCCTTGTCTCAGGTTTAGAAAACAAACATTCTAGCCATTCATCCACATTTCAGTCAGTGCAAGTGTCACATGCCCCCCACCCCCGAATTTATGTTACGACCCCCCCACCACCACCACCACCATCTCTGATACAGGTCCCACCCACTCTACTACATGTCAATTTTCATCAGGTAGTATTCATCTGAAATACAAATGTTATTCTAACCTAATTATCTACAATAATGGATCATAAATAATACAGGTGAACAATTCAACTAAAAAAAATAGAAAATAAATACAATGTCTCTGAATACAAATGTACAGACATGTCATTAGAGATTATTCCAACTTAAATAAATCAACAATGTTTTGTGGCAATTTTTAACATCAACTTGAAATTTTTCTTGTTAAAAAGTTGAATAATTTTAACACATTCATTGTTATGGATGAAAAATAATGAATTTTATACACAGTGCATCTTCAAGACTTACCATGGGCAAAAAATCAGGGATTGGTCAAAAAAAAAAAATGAGGCTGGAACGATGACCACATCTGCAAAATATTTTGTCCTTTCATAGTCAGTGTTGCTTAGTATAATTTGTAATGTATACAAATATATGTAGAAAAAAAAGCAAATACTGATAAGATGATGAGGGTCACAAAGCACTGTCTGGGACCCCTAATCAGTCTTTCCCTTCAGTAAGGGGTTACAGGTGTAGTACTCACCAGCCCTGTTTCCATATATAATAATTTTTGTTTTCTTGAATATCTCTGTTTTGGTTCGGTGGTAATTGCACATAATGTTAAAGTTCTAAAAATAACTAGGAAACATATTTGTCAGTTACAAGAAACAAAAGTAAATTGTCTTAGATTTTCACCATTTTATTTTAAATTCTATAAGTAATAAATGACCAAACATTACTTTGGTTATGGTAAATGGCATACAGTGTTACCTAAGCCATTAAGGATTCTGAGAATGCCACAGACAGAGCATGAGTGTAATGAGGAAGTTTGAAGGAAAATAAAATAAAAAAGATTTGAGGAACAGAAAAAAGCCATAACTGAAGAATTATTCCTGTCATGAAGAGTTTATTATTATTTACAATCTTCTCATCTTTGTTGTTAGTATCACAATGTTGTGGACATTGTATCCTCTTTTTTCAGGTATCAATCTGAGCAACGTACAGGTAATTTCAATCCCTGGTCCAAGCAGTACAGACTCATACACATTAGAAACAGCATTTGCAATAACTGAACAGTACTAACAAAATAAACCTAAGTGAGGTACCCCTAGACATGGATAACAGAACGGACAGTCTACTCCCATAAATTAAATAATCGGTTCAGTTTTTAATTCCTCGACAGTTATCCAGATTGACAGACTTCTGAAGAAGGCTAGAGAGCATAAAAACCGAAATGTTGTAACAGTAAATAACAATGATGAGGATGTTAATCCAAATCAAAAATCAAAATGTCTGGAATAGCAAACCATGTCAAGAGAGGGAAAGGGGCTCACAGTACCACAGCACTTGGCCTGAGGGTCACAAGTCTTAAAGAAACTGAAGAGAAAGAAGATTAAAGGATAAGCATGGATTAATCTGATAGACAAAAGTTTGGTCTGTGCAGATGTTTGGGTTTTTTTTTTCTCAGAAAGAGAAAGAATTAAGGAGTATTTTTGTGCCGGATGCAAATCAGCAACGACTGACAAACTTCCTGAACAAACACACTATTCTCTTGGTGCACCTGGTGTAAAATCGCAACGACTGATAAACTTCCTCAATTTGTTCTCAATAATCTCTTCCCGCGCCTCTGCTTTCTCCTTTACACGATTCTCCTCCAACATTGCAAAAGAGACACTTTTTTTTTCTGTATCTCCCTCAGTGACGAGTGTTCGGCGTTTTTATGTTCTTTTCTACCTTCCTTCATTTGCATACATGAATTTACTTTCCGTGGTTTTATGCGACCGCCTGCGAGAGGATACAGGACCATTTTCAATATCAGCTTGCTGGGGGCAGCCATGTTTTTCCAGTCAAAAAAATAAACCTTGCACACGGAACATATATGCTGCCATTGCGATCAGGTGGGTGATTATTTTCATTCCAATTTTCACTACACTCCCCCCTAATCTCATGATCACAAATATCGCATGGGGGTGGTGCTCGTTTCCTCCGGGTGCTTCTTCTCAGAGGTGTAGGGTGCTCTTCCGTCAGGTTTCCCACATTCCCTCTATCTCCACTGATTTGGTCATTCTCATCTTCGGGTACTTCTTCAGATGCTGATTGTGCAGATGAATGTTGGCCTTCCGATCCACAAGTCATTCTGACCCACATATCGCTACCAGACGATGTGTCATTTCATCTTCCCCCGTAATGGATAATTCGTCACGCCTGCGGAGGTCTTTCACATAGCGGGGTGTGCCATTGAGCAGCAGTGTCTGAGGACTGATTACTCCGTCAACCCGTTTTTTGCCAAATCTGGTAGTGCATTGGCCGTCCAGTGGTTTGACCCAAACAGGCTCCCCAACTTGGTATATGTTACTTCTGACTTCAGGAGGTGACGGTTTGGGATCTATGCCTTTCACACACTGCTCATACTGGTATATGTCATTTGCTGGTGCACTAGACAGCATTTCGTTATCTTTGGGTGTCGCATTATACCAGTACACAGCCTCCAGTATCGAGCACCGCGACCTCGCAGCTATTCTCTTGACAGTACGGTGCCATTACCCTCTGGAACATAAGCACACTGGTATCAGATTCGTATACCCCATTCGTCTGTGAAAGCGAGGAAAGTTTGGCTGCAAAAAGCTGGGGCATTGTCAGTCAGTATTTCAGCAGGCGCACCGCGTTCGAAGATGGATCTCAGTTCTCGCACGGTTGCCGATGCATCCTGACGCACCAGTTGGCGCCACACAGTGAAACATGTCATCCCACAATCGGTCAGCATCAGAAATCCATTGCCACTGTAATGGGTTATATCCATACCAAGACGATACCAGTTGTACTTCCACTTCAATTCTTCCCTTTTTCCACCGGGCCGGAGCTGGGTCGATCGATTGGTATTCTTCACAAGTTTGTATTATCGATCTGACTATTGCTTTCGTGGTAGAGGGGCATATCCTACGGCAGAAATAGGTTGTACGTCGGATGCCAGGATGTCCACATTGTTGATGTATGGTTCGGATTCGTTCAGGTGTTAATTGACCCGTCAGGGCGCCAAACATCAGAGGTGAGGAATCTGACCTGTGCCTTATCAAATTTAGCCATCTCTTCAGTACTCGAGTCAGCTCATCTGCCAAATTCTGCTCCGACGCAACAAAAGTAACATCAACTTGGAGGCCATACTCGTGGATTAGCTGTTGCAGGATTGTCAACCTTCTTTGAACCAGCATCTCGCTAGCCGCTTTGGTTCTTACTCAGGCTCTTCATGTCAATCCGTTGATTAACCAATGGTAGACACACAGGGAGTCTGTGTGCAGATGAACTGTTTTGGCTTGCCATTGCAGCGCAAGGTTGAGACCTTTCACTGTGGCATCAAGCTCTGCTAAATTAATATGCTGAGTGTCATTTGTCGGATGAAGCCAGCATGCATCCTCCAGGATATCACCGTGTCTTTCCAACACCACACCAGTCGCCAATGAGCCCGCATCAACCCATGCGTTCATCTCTTTTCCAGATACACTCCAGTTACCTTGAACAGGGTCATCATGGGTGACCCTCACCAGTACTTCTTCCATGACTTGCCTGAGAGAGACGTCGTCAATCGGGTCATCCCATCCCTTGGTCTTCGTGGTCATGCGTCTCTTTAGGACTCCGGCTATCACGTGCAGCCAGCCGCAAACAGGGAAGTGACCCACCAACTTCCCACACAAGGAAAATATGGTGCGTTGCGTCATCTCAGCCGGGGGTTCTGGAATTGCAGTACCTTGCTTCCAACGTAAAGTGTCACGCTCCCCCCAGACCTTAAGACCCAGCACTTTAGCTGCATGCTTTAGGTGCTCAGGGTCTTTACAAGTTAAACCGAAGGATTCCAACTTAGTCTTGACCTCGACTGCAGATAATTCATTCTCATTTACATATATGTCATAACCGAGAGGCCTCTCTCGAGCTACTAAAACGTTAACCTCGACATAACCGCCTGCACGAGTGTGGATCGACATGGTCCCGACTCCACAACATACCCGGGACATTCCGTCAATTGTCTGCATTTCTACTTGTTGTTTACTCCATACCTTACATCGGTCAACACTAACTATAGACCGGGAACATCCAGTGTCGACGAGTGCTGAACATCACACACCATCAACTTGCACGTTAACTACAGGCAATGCCACATTTACTGGCCAAAAGGGGGTGAGGCTAACAACGGCACCTTGTTCCCGGACCCGTTTTCCCGAACAATTTTGCGCTATGTGGCCCAGATTACAGCGATGGCAGCACAATCGCTCCCGTGTTCTTTAGTTATTGGCACCTCCTGCATTACCCTGGCCCTGACAGTGCCTGGAGTAGTGGTTAGGACTACCACATCTGTAGCATTGTGGGCTTTCTCGTGGCCTTAGCACGGCAGAAGTACTTGCAGCATGTTGTCTCTCAGACGGTGTCTCGGTCGTTCTCGCAGCTGCCGCAACCAGTTCTGTGTCTTTCAGAATTTTTCGGGCCCTGGTTAGCAATTCATCGATTCCTAGGTCATCCAGTCTTGAGGATGTTTGCAGCAGCCGACTAACATCATCAGGAAGTCCAGCCAAAAAAGCACATTCTAATATGCGTCAGTTGCTCTGCCAAATGGTACTGCTAGCTTCCTTAAATTGGCTAGATAGATGTCCACCATCTCACCTGGTTCGAGCCATCACCCGACAAACTGTTTCCACGCAATGAATGAGTCTGTCCCAAAAGCCGTGTACAGGGCACGTTTAATTTCTTCCAAATCCGCATCATCCCTAAGGTGTTGGTATACCACATAGGCCCCTTTCATGAGTCTCAGTGGGAGCACCGTCGCTGGTTCTTTCACCATAAACAGTCTGCAGACCCGTTCAGCTTTTTCGAACCATTCGACGATGGATGGGCCCATGGGAGAGCTGTCAAATTCAGGAATTAACTTCAGGTCAAACTTATCCATAGTTAACAAAAGCCAAAATAGCTTGAACTGGATGCAAATCTGCAATAACTGACAAACTTCCTGAACAAACACACTATTCTCTTGGTGTGCCTGGAGTAAAATCGCAACGACTGATAAACTTCCTCAATGTTCTCAATAATATCTTCCTGTGCCTCTGCTTTCTCCTTTACACGATTCTCCTCCCACGTTGCAAAACAAACTCTTTTTTTTTTGTATCTATCTCAGTGATGAGTGTTTGACGTTTTTATGTCCTTTTCTGCCTTCCTTCATTTGCATGCGTGAATTCACTTTCTGTGGTTTTATGCAACCGCCCGCAAGAGGATACGTGACCATTCGCAATATAAGCTTGCTGAGAGCAGCCATGTTTTTTCCAGTTAAAAAAATAAACCTTGCACGCAGAACATATACGCTGCTGTTTGCAATCAGGTGGGTGATTATTTTCATTCCAATTTTCACTACAATCTCTATAATAAAACATACGGAATCATTTGTTTTACATGGGTTGCTGAGAATGGAGTTGCCTTTTGTAAATCATATAGCTGGGAAAGAGCCGAGCTGTTCATTGAAATGTTATGGTTGTTAGACTAACACAGAATGAATTCAATAAGTGATAAAACATTTGGAATGAGTTTGTTGATTTTTTTTTGCTCAACTGGGAATTTATGGGAGGGGAGGGGTGGATCTATATTTGTGCTTGGCAAATGTTTTGATTGTTTAGCTGTTTGCTTTTGTAAAGATAAAGACAAATATGAGATTAGAAAGAATTTAACATGTTAATAATAAATATTATGTAAATGCAATGAAAGGTAGAAGCAATGTTGTGTGCAAAACTCTTTGATCCTTAATAGATGCCTTCCATTCCATTTTCTTGAATTTTTCCCCCCCTTCTTTGCATGTCTTTGCAGCATGTTGCTGAACTTAAGCAAGAAGTTAAAAAATCTCAGGAGAATGCCATTCAAATTGAACAGAAATACAAGCAGCAGATTATTGAACTGGGCTTGAAACGGGATGAAGAGAAACAGAAACTGGTTCGGGAACATGAAAATCAGGTAAGGGGCCTTTGCTTACCCATATTTACTTTCTTCAATAAAATTAAAATAAGAAAATGCTCGCCATTAAGTTCGGCATCATCTTTATCTGAACAACTTATGTTGTTAGCAGTTTTGTCATTTTGATTAAGACCCATCATACCTTATAAACAAGGACAAATCATCCCCATTCCCTTTGTATTTGATTAGTAAGAAGGAACTTCCACTCAGACAGTTTCTTACCTAGAACTCTGACTTTGTAGAACAGACTCACAAGAGGATACTTTCCCATCACTACAATCTTAACCTGTTCATGTTTAGAGTTTGCCATTATCCATCCTACATATCCTCATAAACTGCACTTTTTACCACCTCTGCCTCCTCCTCCTCCTCTTATGCTCATCCAGCAATCTTATTCATTAACCCTCTACCTTGAGTGGCTCTTGGGCCTTATATTGGGTGAACATTAAAAGAAAATACCTTCTGCTATAAAGTAAAAGTTACTAAGGTATTGTCAAAAGAACATTGCCAGTTTAGGCAATATAGTTACAATATGTCCCTTCAGGTAACAAGTGATCATGACTCTTCATAGCTTCCTTTTCTTTAATATCTATAAACTGTGCCCTACTATGACTGTTCTTTGGAAAGAGGTGTCATATTGCTCTTGTCCTGTGCCATGTGAAATATCAGGGCTCCTTTCATAGGTTGAAGGTTGGTGAAGCACACCAGTTATTACTAGTCCACAAAGTTTAATGCTCACCAGGTGTCACATATTATTCTGTCTTTGAGCTAAATTAAGTGTAATAAATAGTGATCTGCAGTGTGCCAAATGGAATAACCAAAGCAAATTCAAATTCTGACTGAAACATTCACTTCACACCAATGCTGTTGAATCCATCTCTTCAGCCATGGGTAAAGTAACAGGGTAGACTGAGTTCCCCAGTCTTGATTGATAAGTCAGTAATAGTCTGTAAATGAAGGAAATAATTAGCGAACAAAAACATCTCTTTTCTTCATAAACAATTGACATCTGAGAGTTAACAAAAATGAAATTGTTTCCTTTGAAGTTAAAAGAAAAGCAAAAGAGATACCTAATAATATTGTCAAAGCAGCTCTTGTGATAATAAGAGACAAAGTATTAATGAACAGTTAAAAAGAAAGTGCTTCTCTTGGAAGCTGTTACCATCAATAGGTCAGCTCTAGATAATGAGAGAAATTCAGTCAGAGAAGCAATACTGTAAGACAACAGTTTAAAATATCTAGCAAAGAAATCAGAATGGAAAACAGAAACAAGCGTCCCAGAAAGAATAAATGATTACTGATTACTTACTTCTTATGTTGTTCTGTACATATTCCTCATTCCTATTCTACCTATGAAATTCTTTTCTTTAAATATTTCACTGCTTCTCTATACCTGTCCATCATGGCTATGTCTGTAGACTGTCTAAATGTCTATTAGAAGAGTTTGAAAGGAATCAATAAAATAAAGAAGAGATTTATTTTTATCATACTCCCTTTTCTTTTTTTACTTTTGATTTCAATTCGGAAGCTGTCACTGGAAAGCCTTTCTGCTTTGGGTTTTTTTTTTAAATTCCTTTCCCTCCCCCCCCCCGCTTTGTTTTATTATCTCTTTTACTTTCTGTTAAAGATTATTTGTTTGTTTTTTTGTTTTTTATTTGGCATTCGTTGTTGGTTGTGATGGCAGAATAAAGAACATGGATTGACATTCATTATCTATCCATCTTTATTTCTACAAGAAGATTATTATTGTTGTTGTAGATGTGCCTACACCCCCCTTTCTTTGATGAGCTTGTATGTGCAGGAAACAAAGGTTATTGACCTGGAAAGTACAATTAGTGAGCTGGGTTCAAATTTTGGTCTAGTCTGTTGCATTAGTGCTCTTGGGAAAGGTAAAAAGCCACTTCTTCACTCCTGCTATAGGAGAAATAGTAGGGTGAACTGAGCTCTGTAGTCTTGGGTGACAACTACTCTTGGAGAAGAACAACTGAATTCAAACTGGAGAAGGCAATGGGAAACCACTTGACACTCTTTCCCAAGAATTTATGGCAATTCGCAAATAAGAGATACAATATATAGTGAGTCACGATTGCCTATCTCCTGAAAGACCCACCAATAAAAAGAAATGTATCTGTGTATATATACATGCATATAGAGGGCATAGTTTGAAGGCACAATTTTTCTCATTGGGACTTCTACAATTTTATATCTGCTAGCTTCAAACAGTAGTAACATTTGAACAAATTTTTTATACAACAATATTTCTTTATAAAGGTTACTTTTTTATTTAGTGGATATACATATTCAAGTTGTTATCCTGGTTTTGTTTCATTTTCTTAACAGTGAAAATTAATAACAACTGACCTATATTAACAAGTCTTACTATAGAGAGGTTGAGCCTTTGATAGGAATCGAACCTGTATCTCCTTTTCCATCTGGGAAACAAAGATCCTTTACCAATTCAACTACAGAGGTTGCATTAATATTCAAACTTTTTGCTCTATTAACTTAACTGCAACTTCTGTAGCTAAATTGGTAACACACACACACATATATATATATATATATATATATATATATATATATATCTTTGAGTCTTCTTCCTCCCTGCCCTCAACGCCACCATTACATGTTCATAATTTTGAATCTTTCCTTTTCATTTTTCTCTCTCTCCCTCGATACAATATCTGTATCGCTTGAATTTAACCTGGAGTAATTTTTTTCATTTATATTTGGTTTGCATGTCTGAAAGATTGAAGGCTATTTTTATAGCTTTCATGACATAAAGATTATTACCTATAATATTTTAAGTGTTTGATATTCATTAATTAATAATTTTGCTCTGTCTCAGACATAGAGCTGTCCTTGGATCTTTATCCTCTTGGAAATTCCATACAGATTATCATTTTAATTTATTTTTTATTTACTTATATATATATATATATATATATATATATATATATATATATATATGGAGGCACGGGGGAGTAGTGGATAGCAGTTCAGATTGAGAAATCTGAAAGCCGAGTTCAAATTCCAGTCAACTCCATTACATTCACTTACATGATAATACCTTTGGGAAAGGTATTAATCCTCATCTTCTCCCACCATATATGGGTAAATAGCAGGACAGATTGGGCCCTATAGCTTTGGATGGCAACTGGTCTAGGAGAAGGACGACTCTGAATTCACAATGTGTGGAGGGAGGTTTGGGGACATTGTGGCACGTATTGCACCAGGTCTCTGTATTCAGCCCTTCCAAAAAGTGTAGTTGGTTTCGCACAAAGCCTTCACCACTATAATCCAATCATATATGCTGGTGTCTGGCTGTTGGAACTGAGCTGCTTGACCCTCATATGTCAAATATGATGGAAGAGTCCACTATATACAGTGGGGTTGAATAAGTGACCATACAGCAAACAAATGCTTGTTATTCTCACTTATAGCGAATGAAAACCTCGAATAACAATGTTATATATGTATTTTGGGATATAGAATCAGAATCTGCAATTTAAAATTAGAAATTCATCGATAAGTGATAGTTATGCAAATTTTTATATTTTGAATAGTGGAAAAAGGGTTCGTACAGTATCAATTTTTGCATTATAATACGGTAGATTTTGGTTGTACTTCAAAGGAGAAGATTCTAAACTGTTCTAGAATATTCTCAGTCACTCTATTGCAAGATTCAGCTCAAAATTGGATCATTCTGCAGTCACTGTTCACTGATAATGGTTCTAATAATAGCTAGACGTAAGGAAATGACTTGTGCTCAAAAAGAGCTAATTATTAAGCTATGGGACAATGGAAAAAGTTACAGAAACATCTCCAGTGACATGAACATACCTTTTACAACAATTGGTTCATTTATTGCAAGATTTAAAAGACGTAATACTGTTGAGAACAAAGGCAGACCTGGTGCTCACAGGAAGATCTCTCCCAGATTACAAAGAAAGTTGATGTGACAGGTCCAAAATAACCAATGGCCATCAGACAAGACCTTCAGAATGATCTGAATTTGTCAGGAGTTAATATAACTAAGCAAACGATTTGTAATGAACTATGCAGAGACGGTATAAAGTTGCACTCCCCAAGAAAGATACCACTCCTTCTGAAACGGCATAGAGATGTTAGGTTGAAATTTGTGGCAGAGCATAAAGATAAGGAAAATTCTTATTGGGAAAGAATTCTTTGGACAGATGAGAGTAAAATTGAGTTGTCTGGTCACAATTCCCTAAATCATGTATGGAGGAAAGACGGCAAAGCATATGAACCAAAGAACACCATACCAACTGTTGGTGGGGTTAGTATCATGGTTTGGGGCTGCTTTTCGATGTAAGGTGTTGGCAAACTAGCAATTATAGCCCGTAGAATGAATTGCCATGGTAACAGAGTTAAGTACTCAGAGTGGAGCCACTTGGCACAGAATGACCTTGAACTCTGTTGTGCATGCTCACTAAGTTATAACATTCTCACTTCCTTTTGGTGTTTATAACATCACTTGGAAGTGTTTAGAGTGTGGGCCATCTTACTCTACTACAGTTTCCATCAATGATAATGGTAGAAAATCTGTATCAAATTTTGCCGAAAGCTGGTAAAACCTGTTCAGAGACCTGTGCAAAGTTACAAAAAGTGAATGGAGAGGAGTTTCCAAGATACCTGATAAAATGTAAACAGTAATGCATGTTTTGGGAGATGTGCAACCAGCAGAACTGATGAAAACAGATTTACGTGCAGCTGTTTGAAAAGACTGTTCAATCACTGTGCAGGAGTTGTCAGAGAATGTGAACATTAGTTACGGTTCAGTTGATTCCATTCTCTCTGAAGATTTGGCTATGAGATAAGGTTTCAGTTGACCAAAAAGAATCTTTGCAGGATCTCCTTGGTTGTGTCAAGTAAGGCAAAAATATTTTGAAAACGATCATGACAGGTGGAGAATCATAGCTCTATGGCTCTGAGATGAAAACCAAGGCTCAGTCTTTGCAGTGGAAAACCCTGACTTCACTGAGGCCAAAGAAGGCACAAATGTGTTGAAGTAATGGGGAGACACTGCTGACAGTTTTCCTCAATTACAAGGGCATTGTTCATCATGAGTATACTCCACTTGGTCAGACAGTAAACACCATGATGTGTCATGGCATTTGTGGGATGTTGTTTGTTAAAAATTTGAGAATTGCATGCATCCAGTGAGTGACCACTTCACCAGGATAACATACCTGCCCATTCAGTTCAGCTTGTGCAGCAGTTTTTGGCCAAGCACAACATTTGCCAGGTCCAACAACCACCATATTCCCCAGATCTTGCCCCATTTATATATATATATATATATAATTCTTGTATAAATTGTTATATTATGTGCTAATAAGAATCTATACTTGAAAAACAAGGTGGATAAAATAAGTAAAGGTTTATTGTAAAAAACCAGTACATTAAGAATAAAGGCAACAGTTATGCTCAAGGTCATCGCAAGTCAATCCAATAGTGAGTGCTACTATTGGAAGATCGGTAGTTCTCACGTAAGTCATACTCAACAGATCCCAGCTAGTCTCAGTAGTCCATTGACTTACAGATACTTATAGGTAGTTACTATAGTGTAGTCACTCATGGAGTGACAAGTTATTCCATTACATCATAAATCTATTGCATAAAATCTACCCCGAATTCAACCATTTCAGTAGATGTTAGAAAGTGTTAATTAGAGCAATATGCATGAATATTATATTGAAAAGATATAAAAACCTTACCAAGCTACTGTGGTACCTTGTTAGCTTCATAAAAGTGCTATATCTTTTTAGGATAATATTTATATATATATATATAAAATGTAGTCAGTAAATGTAAAATAAAGACTCAAAGGACTATGCAACCCACTATCCAGGCACATATCAATCTATGAATGTCTTGCAATCTTATCTCTCCCTTTTTTCAATTTCCCTATCCCCCCACTATATATATATATATATATATATATATATATATATTGATAGCATTCCAGTGACAACCACAATTCCACTGGGATTGTTTGACATTCTAACTTATGACATTTATCTGGCCTGTTTAGCGTTTTTTTAAATCTTGTAAAATTGATTTGTTAAAAAAAAGAGAGGAATGCTTAAAACAAAGGTTCATTCATCAAAAACTGCAAGTTGGCTTCACAGTGCAATACTGGATGAACTGACCATGTTCCACACACAAAAAAATCTTTGTTGAAGTTATAGGAGAAACTTCAATGAATTTAAATACAAGGTTATGTGAATGCAAAATGGATCTTTTACAAAACAATGCTACTTTAATTAAAAGCAAAAGCAATTTAAAGTGTATAGAAAGTGCTTTAATTACAATAACATCCACAGTAAATTTGTATCTCAGTTGTTAGTACATTTCACCTTTCTTGGCAGATCTTCTGTTATTACATGGG
Organism: Acanthosepion esculentum; assembly: GCA_964036315.1. NCBI lineage: Eukaryota > Metazoa > Mollusca > Cephalopoda > Sepiida > Sepiidae > Acanthosepion > Acanthosepion esculentum. The sequence continues at coordinate 1,780,484 of OZ038493.1, forward strand.
ATACTTAATAACAAAAGTGATATAAACAAAAATAAAATAAATGAAATTACCTAGACTATATATATATATATATATATATATATATATATATATATAAATAAAATGTCAGCAACCCTCTCCTTCATGTACATATGTAATTACATCAAAATGGAAACATCACTTCATTGAAGTCCTAAAGGAAGAAATGCATCACATTGTTATATATATATATATATATATATATATATATATATATATATATATCTATCTGATACAATTTTTTTTAAATTTGACATATTTTGCTAATGATTTGGCATCATCAGAAAATAAATTTTATTTTCCCAAGAACAAAATCTACAAAAAAATAGAATTCACATAAGTGTGTGAATGCTTGATTTTACTCTAATTGTATCATTATAAAAATTAGATTTTAGCTAAGTTCAACTCATTTTTTTTTAATATATATTTTTCTATATTTGTAGATATGTCCACTTACCGCCCGGCCAGTACTCCTTCCACGTTTATTGAACAGGAGTTAATGTTTATCTCTTATTTCCTTTTTATGATATGCTTTATCATTTTTTTTCTTCCATCATCATAATGATTTGACTGCCTTAACATTTTGTTGATCTGACTGATCAGTGGCTGCAACTTTTCATTATGAGGGTGCAATGGTTTGGTAGTTTTCTGGTTGCTGCTTCCGATTGGTTGCCTATACATGTGCAACATGGATAGGTGTCCCTGTATGAATTTCTGGTGAGCAACCCTGAGGCTACATTATGCTTCAGACTTACACACCTTCTGGCCAATTTGTATTGCCAGAGATGTTAGATACTAATAATTATTTTGCTGTTTTCTTCTTTGGGTGAAATGATTAAAAAAAAAAAAAAAAAATGTTTTTCAGAGAGAGTAAAACCTCATTTGACTACCAATTATTTTTTTGGACTGATTTAATTCTACCCTATCCCATTTAATACAAGTCTTATTTAAGAAAAGCAATATGCACATTAAATAAAATTTGGATACTTTTATATGGAACTGTATTTTTTTTTATCTACAGACTATCATACATATCTATAACTCTTCCATTCGGCCATGCTTAGAATACTGCTGCCACATATGGTCCAGTGCCCCTGCAATTTACCTTGAGCTCCTATAAAATCCAAAGAGGAATCAGCAATATTATTGGTCCTGATCTGGCAACTTAGCTTCCATCACTTTCCCAACACTATAAGGTTGTCTCTCTCGCTGCCTTTTCTATAAATACTTTCACGGTAATTGTTCGAATAAGCTCTTCCTTAATTATTATTTTATTTCGTTTCTTGTATATAGTGTTATATTCATATTGTAAATACTCATTGGGGTTAGTTTTTAGAATTGTTATTTTATTCCCCCCCCCCACAGACACTGAATTGTAAATATGGGGACTAGTTAGTATTTTCATAGAGACAGTGAGGTATTATGGTGGGTGTAGTAAGAAAGGTACGCATGAATGTGTTGTTTTGGTGTAAGGAATATTGTTCGTACGATTGGGTCAGTGTTTGCGGCTAGCTAAGTTATATTTAAGACAGAAGAAGACCGTCCTTTCTCCAATCCCCCCTTCGGCCTTGTGCCACATTTCTGTAATTTATACAGAATAAATATTGCTCTTCCTGAATTTAAGCACAGTATTAGACTAGCATCGAAATCTCATCAATTTACACTTGAGCTGGCTAGATGTATCCATAAGTTCTATGCTAACAGTTTCTTTTCTCGCACTTCTCGCTTGTGGAACTCCCTTCCAGCTCCATGCTTTCCAGTCAACTTTAATCTGCAAAATTTTAAATGCAATCTCAATCACTATCTACTGCCCTCTTGATTACTCTTCCTCTGTTCTCACTCATTAGTAATATTTGTTTCTAATTCTTCCACACCCAGTAACCCTGTGTGTCTTAGTGGCTTTACTGCCTTGCATGGGGTGAAACTGAATAAAAAAAATACATTTATATAGAAATATATTACCTCAAAAGTGCTGATATTGTATAATAACTATTATTATCATATTTGATTAAATTAAAAAGCATTGTTTCCATATTTTCATGTTATTCCCATTATATGAATGCAATATATCACCCTTATAGTTAATAACAATTCCTAAAGGGGTTAATTATTTAAAAGAGGTCACATTAAACAAGGATGGTTGAGTGTCTATATGATTGGGAAAGCCTTATAAAATGGCCACTGAAATGGCAGAAGAAAAAGAAACTGTTTTTGGGATAACAATAGATAAGCATCTGGGAATGTCTGTCTTTCAGCAGTTGAAAACTGAAGATATTAGAGAAACAATGTATTCGTTGTATACTATGTGAATTATCTTAACAAAAAAAAGATGTTTTAAAATTAAAATTAGATCAATTAGCTGTAATTGTACTACTTAGATAGCACTTGAGGTTTAAAGATTTCTCACAGCTTGAGAACTGATACAAAATTGATAACAAAGGAACATTAAGTCAGAATTAATGATAGTGTATATGTAAATGGAAGAATTTTTTTAATACATACATAACTAGAATATAAATGTTCAGAAATATATAAGTAACAATGAATACATTTACACATTTTATGCATACACACACATGAACAAGCATGGGAATAGCATATTGATCAGACAATTTCAAATCAAAGAGGATGAAAGCAATTCCAAAGAATACACTTGTAGATAATCAATATTTGATTCCCAAACAACAAAGGTGAATCTTTGTTAATATTTTCATGTTTTCTTTGACAGAATAATCAAAACATTCAAAGATAGAGATGCCATATTCTCAGTCTAAGTCTCTTTCTTGTCAACCGGCATTATAAGTTGGTATGCATTGTTGTTTGCAGTCTTAATTTCAGTGTATCTCATAGTGCACAGGATTTTGTCCCAGCAGAAACGAGTGGCTCTATTTCAGGGTCAGTTGAATCAATGAAGGCAAATATATTCATTGAATTCCTTTTTTTTATGTTATTGTTCAACAATACAAGGCCTAAGAGTCACTCAAAGTAGATGCTTGATGCTTACTGGTTCGGTCATTTCATGGATGGAAGAATTGTACTGAAACCACTTTTATACTTGTATACACTATCTCTGATATTGAGCACTTAAATATAGAATACACTAAAACTATATTTTTATCATATATATATATATATATATATATATATATATATAAGGAAAAACTTATAACATGATTAGAAATTATAATTTATTTCAATGGATGGGTTTTTAATACCTGAGACAGGTAGTAAAAACTTACCCGTTGAAATAAATTATAATTTATAATCATGTTTTCAATGATGCGTTAAGTTTATCCTTGATGTATATCATATTGCTCGGTATTCTATACATTGAGCTCTCTTTATGAACCTATCTTTTTAAAATTTTATATTAAAAAGACCTACTTGGATTATTTTTCTACATACAGATTTTATATATATATATATATATATATATATATATATATATATATATGAAATTAATACAAATAAAAGGTTTGTCACTTAATTGATTGATATTGCCTTCAGTGTCCAGACTCCGTTCACTTGTCAGGGGGTATTAGCAACTGACTGCTTGTACTTCTCGAATTTTAATATATATGCATTTTTCATTGGTGCAAGTTTTTTTCATGGTGTATATGTGTGTATATTTGCATGCATGTGCCATTGCACCCATCTGCATGTATGTGTTTGTGTACATATAGAATGTTATAATTATTTGTCCTTTTTATTGTTTGTTTTTTCACTTTACATTCACTCTTTCAGCTTTTCTCACTTTTTCCTCTTTTCTTCCAATGATTGCCATTTCACTTTTGATTTTCGAGACATATCTTATATCTATATATTTCTTAAATGTTATTTTTAGTGGATACCCACATTTGAGTAGACTCTCCGTTTATTTATTAAACAGTATATTTATTTATTTTTACTGAGTGACCTAAATATTTGAGAAATGCTCATAGAATGAAATACACTCTAGTGTAGAGGGTGACATATTAAGTAATAGTTCTTTTTATATTAAGGCTATTAGATACAGATTTGGCAAGCAATTATGAATTAATAATAAAATAATTTTAAAAGTTAAAAAGTTGTATTTTATTGTGCCTGCAAGCAGTGATGGTCTAAGGGTTGCTGGTATCCTGGGCCACCACTGAACTTCAGCATCCTTAAAAGTATAAATTTTTAAAGTTTTCACAAGGATAAAAACTGAAAATGTAGAATAATGAGTTTATTATAATATACAACTTAATACAAGCTAAAAAAACATTCATTATCCGACTTAAAACATTTCTTTTCTAGCTTTTAGATCTGCAAATCTTTTCATGACACGTTCTACACTTTCTATCTTCTTTAGAAAATCATCTTCTATTGACAAAGAATTTGATCTGTCTTGAGTCATGGATGACTGCAAGTATGTACTTAGTTATTTACTCACCTATTTCCATTGAGTCCTGGTAAACACTGCCTGGCCTAGGGATTGAACTCACAATTAATGTCATCAAATTGACAAACCAATGCTTTAATCTACTACTCTGTTGTCCTGTACGACAATTCTCTGTAGTGAACTTGGAGACTTAAACCTAACCTGCATGCCGATTAGTTCTGTTGAAGACTTGCTGTCATTTGTGTTTCTTTATTAGCAGCTCTCATATTATATTTATTTCTATGCTAGGCCTACTATGGAGGTCCTCATAGCCTAGAATATGCACTTATTCTTTCAGATATCTAACTCTCCAGTGTTCTTCCTTGTCCAGTATTTTCACTTCATTCCACAGGGCTGATGACTACACCTTTCTCTCCATACATGATCAGCCATGCCTTATTTCATTGTCTCATCCATCACTACAGCTTTTTGATGTTCCACCAGCCTTACTTCTAGGGGGAGGTTTGTTTCACCTATCACAACTGCAAGGAAATGAGACTATATAGTTATTGGTCATGTTCTCTCTGTTAGATTTTAGTTGGCAGAGATTTCTCCATAGAGTGGAACTGGTTCTGAATATTGTTCTGATGGTGTATGGACCACAGATTGTCTGGATCTTTTCTAAGCCCTTGACGTAAGGTAGACAGATTGTAGTAATTTTCTGGTCTTCCTCCTTGACCCTTCCATTCCCACCTACAGACGCTGATGTTATGTTTACAGTGTAGTTGTTATTCTGAAGGGTACACTTGATATCGATCATTTATCGTTCATATGTGTCTGGGTCGCCACTTTTTGCCCAGTGTTGTAGGCACTGGATGATCCCTTCTTCACACTATGGATGGTGTGAATTGAAGTTGAGGTAAAGTTTGGCTTGTACATTATTTACATTATTCAGACTATTGTACTCATCTTTGTCACCATATTTATTACAACCTTTCAGCCGTTGTACACTCCGGCCTTCTTCAGGTGGTTGGAATGTCAAACTGAACCCTCAAGGACACATGGCACAGTGGATAAAGGCATTAGTTACATCCAGTGACTGGACCAAAAGAGTGTGAGTTCAATACCCAGTTATGGCAGTGGAGAACTTTCAGAGGGAAATTAACAGGAGATAACTGATAACTGACATCCATTAAACATGGCACTAGAACAGTCTACCCCAGTGAGTGAAATAAAGGGTTCAGTTCGACATTCAAACACCTGAAGAAGGCCGGAGCGTACAACGGCCAAAACATTGTAATAAATATGGCGACAAAGATGAGGACAATAGTCCGAATAATGTAAATAGTGTACATATTATCTCATCTCAGAAATATAGACAGATACTGAAAGGCTGAAACGTTGTAATAAATATGGCAACAAAGATGAGGACAATAGTCCAAATAATGTAAATAATGTACATAATACCTCATCAAATATAAACAGATACAGGTTGGCTTATGATAGACAAATGTTTTGAACGCATTCTCTGTGCATGCTGTTAGTACATCCAGAAACACTAGCTGATTATTATTTTCTTCTTCCATTATGAATTGGATTGAAGGTCTTATTGAGTTCACAACATATGCTGGACAATCTCCTCAAAGGTGAAGGGATGACAAGAAGCAACAGTGATGTAGTTCTACAGAAAGATGCTGAGCATACCATAGACAGAACATGTAAGCAACGATGAAGTTTTGGAGAGAATGGAAACAAAAAGGAAACTTATACTTAACATCAGGAAGAGGCAGTTGAAATTTCTGGGGTACATAATGAGGAAGGAAGGCTTGGAATATCTGATACTCACTGGACAGATTGAAGGCAGAAAGGGGCAGAGGAAAGTCGCCCATAACTACTTTTGATGAGCTTGAATAAATGGATGGCGAACAGGGTTATGGTTATGCATTTATACAAACCATGAACAGAAACCTACATGCCAGCAATGAAAGTGTTGTTAGAAGGAAAATTTTGTCCATCTCATCCAGTTTAATATAAAAATGGGTAAAGGAAAGGTTCAGACAACCTTGAGGAATATCAGTAGGCATAATGGTTTTGACACACATGAAAGAGGACACTTTTGTGGAACTTTAATGTTTGAAGTTTGAAATTACTTTTATCCTTTCTCATCATGTAGAAATCCTGGATTCTATACCAACAAAATGTCTGGATTAAAATTTATTTGAATCATTGCAACCATTTGTTTACTGTTTATATAACCCATAATATCAAGGTAGGATTTATCATACAAATTGTCAACATTGCCTCCACATCATTTCAGTGTGTTGTAGAGTGACACTTTATCACAAATCCTGAATTCTTCAATACATTCACTGCTATAAAGGTCGTCCAGAAAATAAACAATTACAATGGAAAAATTATGTAGTAAGGATGGATAATCATCATATTTCAAAAATCCTCCTTTTAAGTAAATTGCTTTCTGGCCATGAAAATAAGGTGGCACCACAGAAAAGATTAAGGCAGTTCTTAAAAAGAACCCTCACATCATGTAGAATTAACTCCCACCAATAGACAATAAAGGTGGCCAACAGGTAGAGATGGCTGCATAAGACTTAACAGGTAGACATGGTTCTCTTTTCAAAGCAAACTACAAAACAAAAGCAGAAGAGAAATAGGTATACTGTAAAACCAGAGTGCTCCCTCTCCCTCTCTCTTTACCTGTCCCACCTGGATCTTGGAGGTCATCAGCAGAAATGAAGAAAACACTCCTAAAATTTTGTTCCCAAAACTGAACTCCACGATAATATTTTTTTTACCCCTATCTTCATAAATGTATATACTATTAAGAATGTATCTCTAAATTCTTTCCTTTTCAAAAAAATGTATCGAACGTCTTTGGTAGTATTTGTAAATGAGTCCAATTTTCACCCAGAGATTCAATCATCACAGTAAAACTCATATTCAAAACTTTGTACAAGTTCTTTGAAAACGTAGACTGCTAAATATTAGATGCACTTAGATTACCAAATAAACCAGCACTTTTACTTATTCTCTTCATCCCACCACTTTCATTTCCCCACCCCACTCTCTACATCTTTGACTCTGCTGATTCCATTTAACCAAAATCCCACAGTGATCCCTGCAACTCTGCCGAGCATTGCTCTTTCCAGTGTAAATAATCTATGTGCTTAAGTGCATTCCAGCTGATGCAGTGGTTGCTATTGTCACCATCATCGCCGCAGCCTCTGCTGTAAGTGACCAGCAGAACTGCACCTAGACAAGAGTACTTGGAGAGAGAAGACCCAGCAGCTAAAAAGAGGCGACGTACTGAAGATCAAAAGCCAAGCATTCTTGGATTTTCTTGGAACTATGAAATATAAAAGAGACTCAAAGTTAGGCTTCTGATTTGGTTATTTATTGGAGAATCAGAACAAAGAGATTTTATTCTCATTTCACTCTCTCTCCGCTCAACCCACAGCCACTTCACTGAATACATATATCTGCCATCGTACACAGATTACTCAGGCCTTTTTGCCGCTTGCCAACACACAGTTACTCTAAGCTATTTTCTCAGAAAACTTTCCTAATATACAAAATTAATTTCTTTAGTTTCTCATTATTTGTCTAGTCTTTTCATCATTCTGTAGTTTATAGACTAGCGCACTGGTAAACTGTTTTCTGAGTTAGAGGAATGATAGAAAATTATTATGGGCCTATAGGTTTGGTTCAAGTGGTAGTGAAGAGGTTTTAAAGCTGAGATTTTCAATATATTTCTGCCATAAAATCATTACTATTCCATGTATATTATAAATTTGATAACCTTATTCTGTCAGTAATGCTTGCCTTAATTTCTCATGACTAACAATCACTCTCTTCTTCATTTTCAATGTTTTACCTTCATAAAAATGATTAGCAACTTATTTTACCAGTAATATTTACACAAACTCTGACCCTAATAATCCTATTTTTATTGATTTTCAAAGCATTTCTATAGAGAAACATTTTGCAATGCTTTTCCATTACTCGTCTAATATTTTTTCGTCAGATACACTTAATTCCTGACCACTAACAATTTATTTTTCAATTATCAACATCCAGACTGAATTCTAAAACTTTATAAATAATAATTTACATAAGAAGTTACAAAATTCTTTACTTAATAATCAGTTTTTCTTTCTTTACCACCTGAAATAGTTTGTTCAGAAAATGACTAAAATGTGACACTGAGGCCATCAAGTGGTTAAATGTTAATTCTTAGCAGGAAATGGTTAAGCCTAAAATGGGATGTAAGCTGGAAGAGAGAGAGAAAGAGAGGAGACATTTTCCTTGGTGGAGATGGGGACGTCTGAATTTCTTCTTTCCTAAAGTTTATTTTTTTATCTACCAAGAGTTTGGTATGTGGACAAAAACAGATTATGAAAACACTTATCATTAACAAGAAGAGAGACAGACGGCGCTTATATTTTAGTTGAGGAAAATGAGTTGGGAAATTTAAACAGATTATGAACCCATTGTGAGGGTTGAAGTTATGAAGATCAATCCTGCATGACAAGCAGGTGATCTGGTTTATAATTTTGCTGGACAGAGATCAGCCCAGGAATGGAGAAACAATTTTATTGCTTCCTTGAAAATTTAGGCAAACAAATATCATTAACAAGAGGGGAAATAGATGTGGCTTATATTTTTATTGATGAAAACGAATTGGGAAATGTAAACAAGGAATGAATCCTTTTTTGTTGAGGGTTGAAGTTATGAAAAAAGATCCTGTCATTGCTAAGTAAATGATCTGATTTATGTTTGCGCTAGACATAAATAAGTCCAAGAATGTAGAAATATTTTTATCTTTTCCTTGAGGAAACAAGAGAATTAGGACTAATGACTGGAATAAACCATGCCCTTTTGCGCATATGATTTAAAAATTAGATTTGTTTGACTTGGGAAGTATGCTGAGGTTAAACGCTGAGAAGAAAGGAGGAAGAGGGAGAATTTGGTACAACCTGTGTGGAGTAGTGGTGTGAGATGTGAAGTGAAGCAGGTGAAAGTTTAGGGGAGAAGCAATCCCTGTAACTACTCCTGAGAAGGTGGTTAATTCTCCAAATTTTTAAAGTTGATTAAGAAAGCAGAAATAGGGAACAAAGAATCCTTATTGGGATTAACGTAAAAATTGTAGAATGAACGAATTCTAAGTACACTTCGACCCCATGCCAGTTTTGGGCCATATAAGCAGATACCTTTGAGAGCTCAAAGACTTGGGCTGAGAACCCTGCATGGGATGTCTCTGAAATTCATGTCAGCTGCCACCAGATTTCCTGATTCTAAAGAACTTTGAGCCCTAAATTATTAGGCAAAGGACAGTGTCACTATTGAGACTGATGCAGGAATGGTTAATTTCTGTTGTACCAAGAACTATATAAACCAAATGAAGATTAGCCCAGTGAAGCTTTCATTTTTATTTTTTATTGAGAAGATATTTCTTCTTTAATATAGCACACACCACATCTTGAACTATTGCTATGATTACTATGCCATTCAATCTTCAAGAGTTCTGAGATCAAGAACACAACATGGATAGAGTTGATGTGGATTGAAGACACCAGTTACCAACAACCAGTTTGGAGCAGCATCAACATTGACCAATGCACTTATCCCTGTAGTTAAAACATTGTCTTAAGATTCTGAGGACCAGATCACTAAATGTGGTTACACCACTGGGTGTAGGCAGCAGTAAAAGGTGTTATAAAAGCAAGCAGAAGAATGGTGGAGTAGTCATAAAGTCAGCAAGAAGCAGCATTGCTAATGTTGACCATGTTCAAATGCAATCAGCACTAAAATAGCAAGTATTAGTTTAATTTCCATTCTATTACCTGAATTTGCTCTGTTGAAGTGCATAATCATTAGAATCTTTGAAAATGTATTTGTATCATAAAAATCCTTCCTATGATATTACAGCTTATATAAAGTTAGAAAAAAAAATTCTAATAATTCATCTGAACTTCAACATATCAACATTCTAGAAATCTTTGCACTTCCAAGAAAGTTTTGATTGTTGCATCCAAATGCATTCTTAAGTGTTGATCAAGGGTTTTTTTTTGTTCACTCTCACCACCTTCCATGTTGAAAAACATCACACATGCAAGTGTCAAAACTTTAAGCTGAAAATAAAAATATAGAGTCAGCTTTTCAAAAAAAGAAATAAAATTGTTGAAAAGGACATCATATACACTAAGATTTTATTTAATATCAACCTCAGAGATGTGGGTCATCTTAATAAGCTATTATTTTTATTCATTTTTTACCTTTTCTGAGCACTGCTTCTTATATCATCAGTTTAATTCTAAAAGGAGCTAAGTTGACATTTTTTTTTTGCATTTTTTTTAAACAAGCAAACTGATCTTGAAAATAAGAATGACACACTGTTTGGATATAAAGATTTTTTATGAATTTAGGCCTCAATTTTTTTTTAAATTGTATCATGCATTTTGATTCTGAATTATTATCCTTGTTCATTGGAACAAAATCTTAAAGACAATAATAATCAATTGCTAATATGAAGAAAAAGATATAAAAAGTGGAACAATTTATATACCTTTAATATGATAACAACTTCATAAAAACAAGTATGAAATTTGTCAATCTGAAATTACTATTTTTAATTCCTCTATATCTATAAAACAGATGTGTGTGTGTGTGTGTGTGTGTGTGTGTGTGTGTGTGTGTGTGTGTGCTATTTATGTATGTCCACATTTTTCAACCAATTTCAATGAACTTGTATACAGATGTTGCAAATTTACTAAAATAGGTCAAGACCAACTTTTCAATCTCCAGGCTCCTTGGGTTTTACAGAAAAATCAATAAAACTGAAGGTGGATACAAGCAAGGCAAAGTTATACACAAACAAAATTTTTACTGGATGAGCTGATGTTCTTAGCACTTAATGCAAAACCATAGCTCATGTTATGAGGTTTATGTAGAGAGCTTGATAGTTTTCCTATGACATTGGCTTCACACAAAAAATATTAAAAAATGGGAAAAAAATCGGGTTTTTCATACTACTTAAAATAAAAACTTGAATAACCTTCTCATTTATTTTATTCAATTTTCTTCAAACATGTCGCAAAAAATTTACCATCATGCCAAAAATAAGATAGTGTAGTTTTAGTCCTGCTCACTTCGCCACATATAATAAAAAACCACAAAAATCAGTTCCAAAAGCCTATTTTTCAGCCCTAACTCCCTGGTTTTTCATCCAGTGCTTTCCAAATTTGCCATGTAAATTACATATGACACACAAATTGTCTCACGTGAATGTTTGGTTTAGATTATTTCAGTTAAGTGGACAAAATCTGCAACAAACTGGGTCCAAAATCGGCTTTTGCCATTTAGCCAACAGTTTCTTCATATGATTCCATCCTAAATTAGCATTCAAACAATCTTTGATGCAAAGATTAAGAAGGATTATTGAAGCATTAAAAGGGAAAAATTCCTGAAGAACCTCTTATTAACCTCAGTAAACGTGAAAAGAAGGAGGTGGGTGTTCATGCATTTACACTTGCAGTTAAATCAAAAGCTCTGAAACTTCATCCCTGTTTATTTTTTATTATTATATTTGTGAAGAATGCTATGGGATTTGAAAGTTATTATGGCCATAGGAAATTTACTAAAAGATTGAAACAATTTAACTCCAAGCAATAAGAAGTTTTTATCAATGAAATTCCTTTATTAAGAACAATCAAACACTTACGAAGGACATACCATAAAAAAGATGAGAGCAAGGAGGAGCTTAGTATACCGACGGATGATGCATGCAAGCGGAGATGCAGGCAGACATTTCTAGACAGGGCAGGTGCGGGTAATAGTGGGGGGGTGCAGTTATACAATTGCAGCCATCTAGGCTAGTTTTAAATAAAATGTCTGATAATAATAATAAACATTTAATAAAACTAAGTAAGGTTATAATAAATGGCTTAAATATGTAATATTAAATTTTACATTCACTCTACTCTTGCTGTTGAAACGAGAGCAAGGGAAGAAAGATTTATGCTCCCATTTACATTTCTCTCTGCATGAGTGCTGTTATATCTGTTGATATAACGACAACATAAATCATGGACAGGATGGAACGGAATGGCTAAAAGGAAAAAGAAGACAAGCATAATTTGTCCTCAGAGAGACTTTTATATACTACTACATACACAAAACTATATATATATATATATATATATATGTGTGTGTGTGTGTGCCCCACATGGAGAACAGTATATCCAAATAGCAATGTATAAAGAGGAACAAAAAGGAAAAGTCTTGCATAAAATTTGGAAGTACTTCTGACCTGGAGAAACCATTTTTAGGACTCCAGATTTAAACGGGCCAGATTCATCTATGTCCTGGAGGGAAACAGCACCATGAGCTTGTAAGCTGCTGGCACCTTTTCTTTAAATTTGAGTCTGTTGGGCAAATGATGTTTGCACCATGTACACATGCAGTTTTCTTTGGCATGAATGGTAAATACGATTGACAAAATAATGCTCAGGTCAAGCTGAGAGCTTTTCAGCACTCCCTTGTATAACTTTAATGTAGGTACAGATAAGTAACCATGAAATGATTCGGTTGTCATGGATGAAAATTCAAAATTATTTAATCCTTTAGCACTTTACATTATTCATCTTCTAGTCTTCCGCTATATATGGTGGCTCCTCAAATGCAAACTGCTGTAGCCTTGATCATGATTTAAGTCAAGACTGTTTTTTGCTGTTGCAATAGCAGGATGTGACAACACAATCGTAAAATTTAAATATACTGCTATTTAAGCAATTGGAGTCAACCTACAATGACAGGACAAATGCTTTCCTTGATAACTGAAACTGTTTAAAGAGAGTTTAAGGTTAAGATAAGAAAAATCTCATAGAAAAAAAAAGCAATTTAATTCAAAATTAAATAATTTTAGAAATAAAAAGACAAATATTTCTATTTATTATAACTTAATAAAAATCAGTCAAATTTAATTTATGCAAATGAAGTAAGCAATATATTAATAAACTAAAGATACTGATAGCAGTCATAATATTAATTGAATATTTTCATAAAATAGTTTATTAAAAATGACTTATTTCATTAGAATAATTTCAATGACTTATTAAGAAAAGTAAATAAAAATATTTTTCTCTTTTTACTTTTTCTTGTAAGCAAAAATTATGACTTTTTTCTTTCTTTTTTTGCCTTTGGCAATTTTCCATCCACCAATAACATCTACTTTCAAATATGAATTGATCAAACGTTCTTCAGTAGACATAATCAGTCATAATATGAAAATTACCATAACATAATGGCAAAGAAATTTCAAAATACTTATAAACAAAGACAGGTGACCAATGTAATTATTCTTTAAGTTGTTTAATTAAAACTGACTTGTTTGATTTTGTTTTTTAACTTTTTCTTTTTAATGAGTTTTATTTAATCAGATAACCCATTTACACTTTACATACTGTAAAAAATAAATTCTGTAAACATTTTATAATTGCTTTTAACTTCAAAGGTTTAAACTTTTCCGTATTTATAAATTCTTGTTGACTTATTGAACAGTCTTTTTCATTTAAAGCAAGAAAAAATTGGTTTAAAAATTAAAAAGATGAAAGAAAGTTTCTTGAAAGGATAAAAACAAACAAAACTTTGACTATTTGAAGAGTAGCTTTTGTGAACTATCACCGACATATGAGGACTGTAAATTGAGAAATGTTTGCATGTGTACACACACAAACACACACATTAAGTTGTTTGGAATTATATCAGCTTATCTGGCCTTTTTAAGACAGAGATGAATGCAAATATAATTAATTTAATTAATCAATGACAGAATTACTGTCATTAACAGTTATAGCAATGGTTATTGTGACAAAAAATGGTATTGGAGAGGCTTTTTTAAATCCGTGTCAAGTCTGTTCCCCACACTATAAGCAGACACTCCTTTTAAAGGCAGTCATCACAATATCTTTTTTGTCTAAACAAATTTTGGCCATGTCTTTTTGTTGCTGACCTTTGGGTTTTGAATTTCCCTAGCAGTAAGGAACCTGAGTGCTGCTCCTCTATAGACTGATTAGGAAAAGCCGTGAATATGTTTCTTCTCTCCTCCAGCTATGGGTTAAATAGCAAAGTAGACTTTGTGTCTCTAGCATTTGGTTGCAACCTATATAAAAGAAGGAAAACTCTGAATACAAACCATAGAGAAAGTAATTGGAATCCACTCCTCTATTTTCCCCAAGACGTAATGGTAATTCCTAGATAATAAGGAAATGTGTGGATAGTCATATTCATCTACATACTGAAGAGACATTACATTAAAATCTAAGAGGAAAAGACACAAACATAAAGGCCAGTTTCCATTGATGGGTTATTGATAAAAAATAAGAAAAGTAAAAAAACTGAATTGATATAATCTTTATTTCAGGGTTGTTCCAACCAGCTCTCCACCTTTTTGTACCTTGACTGCATGAATTTAAGCATACTACTAGATTGGCAATTAGGTCTCATCGTCTTTCTGTCGAGTTAGCTAAATATAACCATAAGTTCTATTCTAACATTTTCTTTTCTTGCACTTCTCACCTGTGGAACTCTCTTTTGTGTTTTTTACTTCCCTGACACCTATGATCTTAATTCAAATGGAAAATTTAAATGCAATGTCAATTGCCATCTTCTGTCTTTCTGAACCCTGTCCTTTTATTGTAGCTTCTATTCACTAAAGTTTTCTCATTCTATTTTATCCCAAGGGGTTACTTTGCGCCTTAGTGGCATTCTTGCCTTGCTTGGGTTGAAATGATTAAAAAAAAGAAAAGAATATCTTGGCACTAAGACAATAGTAACTTCCTGGTCAAATGAGCTTGTTTAGCATTGTCATGCTGAATACACCTGTTTTTTTCTGTTAATCAGAGTTATCCATTTCTGGTGCCATGCAAAACTGACATTCTTCTGTTGATGTACAAGAAACAATCTGCAGAGATGCTTTCAGTCGTGTATAATGGAGGATAGTTGTCGTGTCCCACCAGATAGCAAAACTTTCTCTAGATTAAGTCTTCGTTTGGGTGTTCAAATCACGTTGATCGAAAGTGATAACCACTGCCTTTCATTTTTTGGCATTTGTTGTTAATATGCAATAAACATCTGCAGAAGAACAGGGAGGCACTTTTCTTTCTGGTTAGCAGACTGAGACTGTTTTAAACATTACACTTAATTCTCTGATAAAAGTTCATGGACAACTAAAATTCCTTCTTTTCTTTTTTATACTTTTCTTGAGATGTTCATGTACCATTGATTATGATGCATTGTGCCTTTTTGCTGCCATTTCTGTTTTTCTAAGGCGCTCTACTCTAACAGATGTTTTCCAAAGATTATTAGCCAAAATCATTGCTCTTATCAAAGAGTAGGACTTATAAGAAAGATTTGCAGCCAACCATTTTAAAGTTGCTAAAGCATGGCGTACAACAATTACTGCCTCTGGACACACAACATGAATATTCTTCATTGTCTGCGTTGCATTATTACTTTTATTAAACTCGATACGGCATTCAATGATGAATACAAACTTCATTAAATTTTTTTTGCCGCCGAAGGAGTTACATGTTACCAATAGCTCTAAATGATACACATCAAGATAGAACAGATGTTGAACTAAATCATGGTTCTGTTGTTCACTATTTAACTTTGATTGCACAGCAGTTGGTTGAGTGCAAATTTACATGACGTGTGTGGCCTGCAAAAAGCCACATGTTTCCATAGAAAATAGACACGCACAATAAAATCGGTCAAAATGCATAAGAATTAGAATTGTATAGCTGAAAATGATTCAGACTGACAAATCCAAATAAGTATTTTTAGGCTTGACAGTTGGAGTGACATTAGAAGAATAGAAGACAAATGAGTGTGACGTTAGAAGAAGGGAAGGCAAATGAGTGTGACGTTAGAAGAAGGGAAGACAAATGAGTGTGACGTTAGAAGAAGGAAAGACAAAGCAAAGTGGCTTTACACTGGATTTATTTTTGTCATTAAGTCACATCTATAGATGATCTTTTAAAACTCATCTAAAACTGCAGAAAATTTCATTTTAATTTGAAATCCCAGAGGAAAAAATACTATTTTTTTTTAAAATAGCTAATTGACATAATTCTTAGAATCTAATATATGCATCCAAATTTGTCACTATTTCTAGAGTTAGAGATGCAATAACATTATGAATTTTTGTACTTATCTGTTTAGTTTGTCACTAGTCTGAAATTCATGCATCTTGATACCTTAATTTCCAGGAGCGAAAGGGAGAGATTGACTTTCCCACCTAATGATGTCTTATGTGTGTCTTATTACATGACTGTTTTTAATTCTCGTGAATATTTATAATTAATTTTTATTGTTATTTTTGTTTGATCAAGGGTAGATAACTTTTTGTCTTTTGCTACAATGGCCATTATAAGCAATAATTACATGAGTAAAATAAAGTAAAAAAATCATGTGGTAGATTTCAATAAAACACACACACATGTATATAAGAGGAGAAAGAGAGTGAACAAGAAATACATGCATAATATTTATAATGTTGTGCATAAATAGGAAAGGTTGACACAAATATAGAAAATGTAAGAAGTAATAATATTCTGGAGAATTAAGAACACAAACTAATGTAATAAATAGTTAATCATTAACTCCTCTATTTACCAACCTCCCCACAAGGTAACATGTGGCACAAGGCCAGTTTTTAATGTGGGGCATTCCCAACCCATAATCATTAACTCCTCTTGCTCAGTAAGAGAGAGTGCTGTTTAAATAGTCTGGGGCCAGTCCATCTTGTGGGGGTGTTCAGCTACTCCACAACATAACCCATTTTTGAATTGACTACTTCCTCTGGAAATCATACTTTTTCCTTTTCGGGTTTATTGCTGTAGCCCCTGTAAATTTTCTTTTTCATTTACTTGAACATTTCTCCTCAGGTGCTACTAAGGGCATTAGTACATTAAATAAGTCATAAATGACCTTCATCGTTTCTGCCTTCTGGCTATTTATATCCTTCGAGTACCTTTTCCTCACCTGGTTGTGAAGTCTTTTTCAGGTCTTTAATTACATACATTAATCACCCGATGCATTTATCAGTGACACCAGCATTCCAAATTCCTTCCTCAGTTTCTATACTCTTTGAAAAAACTTGTTCTCCTGGTGTATAGGATTTTGTATCTTTTTCATTTTTATTGATTTTTTTTATTTCCCTTTGGCAACAATTTATCGAACACAGAACCTATTTTTCTCATGGACATTGACTTTGCAGGTGACAGCCATGAATTAGTAATTGGGTTTGGTGTCACACAATATACCCTTAAAAATTGTAGGATATTGTCAACGGATTAGTTTCCATCTGACTTTTTTAATGCTCACTTGAAAGTTTCTATAAATCTTTCTGCCTGCCTGTTAGATCATGGGTGATATGGTGCAGTAGTGATGTGTACAATTGAAAGAACTTTACCAAAGTCTTTGAGTTCTTTTGCCATGAATTGTGTGCCATTGACCAAGATAATTGTATCTGAGATAATGAATCTGGCAAAAAGTTAATGCAAAAATTTAATTGTACCACTGCACATAGGGTTTTTATATTTCATCACCTCTGGCCATTTTGAGAAACTGTCAACCATAATTAAATAATATTGTCCCTTCATTGAACATGCAAAATCTATATGCAGCCTTGATCAAGGAGTAAATTTCATTGGTGGTACCTTTACTTTCATTGCACAATCTCACCATGATTTTACATTTTTTTTGTATTTCTTTGTCCATATTTGGCCAAAAAACATAGCTTCTCATTAAAGCTTTCATCCTCGATATACCAGGGTGATTAGTATGGAAGTCTTTTAATATTCTTTTTTTGCAGTGCTCGTGTATCACCACCCATTCACTCTACATCAAAATTCCATCACAGATAGAAAAAAATGTTTTCACTATCATTCTTTTTGTACTGTTTGTTCATAATTTATTTCTTTTTCTCTGTAATATATTTTGTGTCTATTTTGGCTTTGTTACTGATCTTCTTGAGCATCACAGGTAATTCCCTGTGTCGTGTTGCACAGTAAACTTTTTATTTCCATTTTTTTATTTTTAGCACTGCTATTTCCTCTAATTGTTCACATAGTTTGTAAATTAACTTGGATAACCCATTTGCATGCCCTAACCTCTTTGATGGAAGGAACTCCATCTTAAAATTATAATTTTTAAATATTTTTCCCCATCTCTGAAGTTGATTTGTAGTTTGTGTAGGAATCCCTTTTGTGGAACCAAAAATTGACAATTACGATCTGTGGTTCGTTTGAACTGTAAAACTACTTCAATGAATGAATCTATGAAACTTTTTTACTGCAAAAATTATCCCTAAAGCCTCTTTTTCAATTTGGCTGTACCCTTTTTCAGCTGGCAATAGGGTCCTCAACTCATGCACAATTGCTTTTACTTGGCCATTGCTTTCTTTGTGTAATATTATGGCTCCTAAGCCCAAATTACTAGCGTCAGTTGCAACAATACCCTTTTGGGGATTGTAAGGCACCAGATTTAAGTCTGACATTAATATGTTTTAATTTTCTCAAAAGCTAACATTCAGTACTCCAGTTCCATTCTGAATCTTTTTATTAATTGTTTAGAGGAGCTCTTGACAAGTGCATATTTGGGATAAAATTACTGTAGTAATATGTCAGAGCCAAGAATTCTTGTAGTGCTGACATATTTGTTGGGAGAGGCATATTCTTTATCACTCTCGACCTTGATGGGTCTGGTTTTCTGCCTTTCATATCTATAACCTGTCCCAAATACTTAATTTTAGATAAAAGAAATTCACATTTATCCAAAATAAGTTTCAAGCCATTTTGTTTTATTTTTTCAATAACTTCTTTAACATATTCAGCATGTTGTGCTTGGCTTTCACTCTTAATTAAAATGTCGTCAAGGTAGGCTATTGCAAAATCAATATCATTCATTATTGTATCCATGATTTGCTGGAAAATGCCTTGTGCGACCTTTATCCCAAATGACAGTTTGCTGGATCTATACAGACCCTTGTGTGTATTTATAGTTAAATACTTTGCACATTTTACATCATCAGGAATCTGAAGGTATGCCAGAGACAAGTCAAGTTTTAAAAACAATTTGCCACTATTTAATTTCATGAATATGTCTTCAGGACTTGACAGAGGGTGATTATATGTTTCCAAATGATCATTCAATCCTGTAGAAAAATCTGCACAGATCCTAATTTCTTTATTTTTATTTTTCACATAGATGGTAGGGGGGCTGCCCACTCGTCACTGTAGTCCATTTTACTCAACACACCTACTGGCTAAGCTGTCTAATTCTTAAGTTTGAATGTTGCTTTAGCTTTTGAGCACCTGCCAAGACCCTCAGAAAAAAATTTGGGAAATTTTATCTTTAATTCTTTTTTAAATTTTTCCACACTGTTTAAATGAACACTGACACTATAGCAGAATGAATTAATTGGTTGGTTGAAAAGGTCAAATGATTCAATCCATACCGAACAGGTTCTGTGTTCATTTGATAATGAATCCTTTTAATTTTATAGTTTTGTCAATAAATGTCACATTTGTGTAAAATTCTCCTTCAAAATTTAGTTTATTTCCTCTAATGCCAAAGAGCAATTCTTTTCCTGATCAATAAAGTTGGTCTGCCAATTTTTTCATTTATCATTGTCAGATCTGAACGAGTAGCCAATTGAAACTTAATATTTTTATTGTTCATCTCTACATTTATAAACTTTTTCATTTTTATTTCTTTGTTTTCCATCCATTGTAATTGAGTTAATTTATTTTTCATTTTTGACCCCTTTTTACTTTTAAGTTTTCTGCAATGTCCTTTTTTGCTACAATTAAAGCATTCTTTCCTTCTAAGCAGACATTCCTTGTAATAATAAATCTGTCCACAGTCATAACAAGGATTTATTTTGTGGGCAAAATTTTCTTTGTTGTCTTTGTGCCTGAATTTTTCACATGTCGTGTTCTTCTATCCTTGTCATGTTGTGTCAAAGATTTTCTATTCTTCTGTGACCATTTACAAACTGATTTTTGGATTTTGTTCTAATTAAGACAAAATTATGGTTCTAATATCACCATATTCTGCAGTCATCAGTCCTTGTACAAAAATCAAGCACTTAAACATATCATGAGAAAGTTTTTTTAATTTTAAACTTTTCAAACTCTCTGTTGACAATCCCAGCAAAAGTCGAATAATCCTCCCCACTTTTCTTTGTAAGGTTTAAACGCTGCCATCTTGTGTTGAATAGAGAACTTTTTTTCCCCAAAGATTTTTACAAAATTAAGACAGTCTACCCAAAAGATATTTCCCCAGGATTTCTTGAGAGTATGTAGTTTGCATACTTTTCAAGTTCACTTGGACCAAATTTTCCAAGCAACAGATGTACATCAGATCATGTAGCACAATCTTTTTGAAAAACTACTTCATAACAGCAAAAATATGCCAGAAAAGTTACCTCCTCCTCAAGACTGTACTTAAATTTACCAACTGAATTTATTACTGAATCCTAAGAAAAAGAATTGGCACTGCCTTGCATTTTTTTCCTTTTTCAACACTAACAATTCAAACGTTTTTTTCAAACTGTTTGTGTTATTTTTCAGAGCATTCCTGGTCCAAACATTGTTCTTCCTCCAAACATTCATTTTGTTTCTGCTGGATTTTCATGAATTCCATCATGGCTTCTTTTAAATCCTCCATTTAAAATTTAACTGATCAAATAATTTCCTACTCTTTCTTTTTTCCCCCTCGTAAAAATTTACTGAACAAATAAAATTCTTACTTGTTTTTAACGTCAATGTGTTATATAGATTTGAAATTAATCCAAGGTTGAGTCATCACCAATAATTTCTTAGTATATGACTGCAAATTTCTTTAAACCCAAATCCTTGGTCAGTTTTGGTATTACACTGGCAATTTTTACACTCAAAATTTTCATTGTCAAATGTTGGGGTATCCCAGTGGAAATTTTAACATTCAAATCCCTCGTTGCCAAATGTTGTGTTGTAAATAGGAAAGGTTGACACACATATAGAAAATAAGAAGTAGTCTATTCCGGAGAATAATATGGTACGCAGTTGAGAACACAGATTAATGTAATAAAGAGTTAATCATTAAATCCTCTCACTCAGTAAGAGAAAGTGTTGTTTAAATAGTCTTAGACAAGTCCATCTTGTTGGAGTGGGGGAAGTTCAGCTACACTCCAATAAATTTATAGTGCAGAAATAGATATTTACTAAGTCCAGGATAGTCTACTACATGAGCTGCTGGGGGCGGAGATTCAATTCTACCCAATCTTTCAGATTAAGAGATTAAACAATATGGGCCACTTGATAAATCAACTTTTGAAATGTTTTGCTTATTCCTGTGGTTTATCATTGACTAATTACGCTGGAGAGAAATATGCAACTCTCTCAGCCACCACACCACGCTCTCCATATGAATATATATTACAGTAGTAGCATTTAAATGACTTTTTCTCCCTTTCATTTTCTTTAGGTTGGAAAATTTCAGTCTCAACTGGAACAACATCGATTAAACCTGCAAAAATGTCACAGTGAAGAAATGAACAAAGTTCTAGAGAAGGTAAACCACTCCCTTTTTGAATGTCATTTTTTCCTTTTATTTTTGTCTTTTTTATTTTCATCACAATAACAGGATCATTATTTTTTTTTATACTTTTAACAAGTCATATTGCTCTTGAAAAGAAAAAATAAATTATTTCTGTTTAATATCAGATTTTTCTCTTTTTGAATGGCACTTCTTAAAATGCCTGGTCCGCACGTTAAAAAATATAAAGAATATTTTCTTTTTAAATTCTCTTCTGCATATTATTGTTGTCTTTCTCTCAGTTTGTAATAGCTTACAGTTATCAATGACATAAGCAGTCTCCAACTTGATAATTGTAAATAAAAACAAAGTACAGATAACTCTTTAAGTTTAAGATAAATTTGAGCCCATATCTATATTATGTACACAACTATCATCTTTCTAAAATGAAAAAATATCAATATTAGTTTCTACTGAGACTCTTATCTTTTATTCTTGGTGGTCAATTTGACATGGGGAATATCTTTACACATTGGGCTATAAAATTTAACCAGAAGATAATTTTAAATAGATTCTTTTGATTGATTCTGTTCCACTTATTTTCTGGTGATCTTTTGGTCAAATAATATGGAATTGAATTTGCATAATTCATGATAAAATGAAAAAAGAAACATTTATTATTAAACTTATGAATGCCAATGTTGTTAGCTGAAAGGAAATGTACCTTCTGCTTAAATGGCTAAGGGAGATAACTTTCTGATGTTTGT
This sequence comes from Acanthosepion esculentum, assembly GCA_964036315.1. Lineage (NCBI taxonomy): Eukaryota > Metazoa > Mollusca > Cephalopoda > Sepiida > Sepiidae > Acanthosepion > Acanthosepion esculentum. The sequence continues at coordinate 1,803,212 of OZ038493.1, forward strand.
TTTTTTAAACCCATCCCAAACAAGGTGATAAAAGCCACTAGGATGCAAGGGGGTAACTGAGAGTGAAAAAAACCCAAAGAGAACAAAAAAAAGGACATGATTCAAGGAAACAGGAGATGACAATTGACATTGAATTTAAATCATTGAAGATCATAGTTGACAAGAAAGCAGAAAGCTGGAAGAGAGTTCTACTAGTGAGAAGTGTGGGGGAAGAAACTATTGGCCTAGAACTTACAGTTACATGTAGATATTTCAGTGGTGAAATTATGAGACCTATCTGCCAGTCTAGTACTGAAGTCAAATTACCAATGAGCAAAGCTCATTAGAACAATTAACATGAAAATATTTTTTTAGAAAAAGCACATAACTTAAAGATACATTGTAGCAACAGTTATAAAAAGGATGCATATTTGACAGAGGTTGTTGAGTTTAAAAAAAATCTTTTTGCCCTTTTTGAAATAAGATTTTCTTTTCCCTTGATTGTTTTTTAGGATTTGTACTTAACTATGGACTTAGCATAAAAAATGTCACCTTAAAACTTTCAGACCTTTGTTTCATTATGCAATTTTCTTTCAGTGTTTAAGAAGAGACATTTGCACTTATTGTCAATAAGACTTTGTTGAAAAGCAAATTTAAAACAATGAAATTTTCTAAATATAAAATAAAAACAATCATTACAGGAAAAGGAAAGAGTGAAAGGTTTTCCCCTTGAGAGTATTAGAAAGTTTATTTTTACTTTGACTGATAAAAAGAATTTTAATAAGTCACAAAAGAAGGAGAAAAGTGTCCGATTATGCTCCAGTGCAAATAACAGCAAATCTACAGCTGCAGGCAACCTTTAACCTGCTGTGTGATGTCTGTGCAAGCCCCCACTCTCCTGTTATTACTGCAACTAGAGTTTTGCTTGCATAAACTTAGGCTCTAGAGATATAGAGCAAAAACAGAAGCTAATTACTAAAAGATTTATTCTTGTTTTTCCTCCTTTTTTTTGGTTAGTTTCTGCTTAAGTGACAGAATCTCAGACAAAAAGAGAGTGCTTGGATGCAATATGTTTTTTTTTCACTTAACACACGCACCTCAAATAAAAAGACAGTGCATTGAAGAAACAAACTGAATCAAAAGCAAAAGAGGGAGGGCAATGCTTTTTGGTGCTTTTGATTAAGGGTCACTGTAATAAGTTCAAGTAGAGAGGCACAAACAAAGTCTGAGGAGCTGAAGATGATGGCTTCATTTTTTGGAGATCAAATACTGTACAACTCAATCCTGAAGCTTTACTCATAGATTTGAGGTCTTCTTTTTTTTTTAAAGAAATAATGTTATGGATATCTTCTGACTGAAAGCCATGATAATTTAGCAGAATATCACAATAGATAGGAAAGAACAAAATAGTCAGAGAACATTTCCATCAAACTTATTGGTCTCTATTTACATTAGTCGGACTATTGTCCTCATCTTTGTCGCCATATTTGTCACAACGTTTCGGCCGTTGTATGCTCCGGCCTTCTTCAGGTGGTTGGAATTTCGAACCGAACCCTTTATTTCGATCACTGGGGTAGACTGTTCTAGTTCCACGAGCCATGTTTGATGGATGTCAGTTATCAGTTATCTCCTGGTAATTTTCCCTCTGAAAGTTCTCCACTGCCTGAACCGGGTATTGAACTCACACTCTTTGGGTCTGTCACTGGATCTAACCAACGCCTTTATCCACTGTACCATGTGTCCTTGAGGACATCTGGGTATGAATTTCTGAGTATTATAAACGTAATTTTTCAGCAACCATTTTTTTACCAGTACTCATATTGCAATTTTGCTGTTATCATTGCATGTTTTTTTACTAGATCTCATATTGCAAGTTTTTTTTTTTTTTGTTATCATTGCTGTTCTCTGGCACTCCTTATTACTGGTTCCCATATTGTATTTATTTCTATGCTTGGCCGACTCAGGAGATTTTTGTGGCCTAGCATATGTGCTGATTCCTTAAGTTTACGAATTTTCCAATGGTGTTCCCTGTCTATGATCTCAACCTGATCCCACAGGGGATGGTGATCTCCCTTCTCTCTCCATATGTGGTCAGCCACGCCTGACTTTTCTACTTCCCCTTGCATTACAGCTTTCTGGTGTTCTTGAAGCCTTACCTCAAGGGGGTGGCCTGTTTCTCCTTTATATTCCTTTCCGCAGCTGCACGGGATAGCGTACACACAGTCTTTAGTCCTGTTCTCCTCTATGGGAGGTCTCACTCGAGAGAGATATCTGCGAAGTGTTGTCACGCTTTTGAAGGTTGTCCTGATGTTATATGGACCGCAGATCCTTTGTATTTTCTCTGATAACCCCTTCACATAAGGCAGGCAGACTGTTTTCTGAGTGTTGTTGTTCGCCTCCTCCTCTTGTACCCACCTATCCCAGTTTTGGGGGGCTGCTGCCATGTACCCAGGGTAGTTGTTATGTTGTAGGGTACTACTTATACTGACCAATTCCTTATCTAACGTCTCTGGGTCGCCACTTATGATTTTTGCTCATTACCAATAATGATTAATTCCCAAACTGCATCTGCAGACTGCTGGACTGAAACAGCATTTTTCCAACAAGAGCATATTTTGGACACATTTTTAAAAAAAAATCATTCCAACCCAAGCAAGATTATAAAAGACTATATAAATATATCTGGTGAGTGAGAGTGAAAGAAACAGAGAGGACAATAAAAGAACAGAATCCTAGGAGAGAGTTCCTGACGATTGACATTGCATTTTCATAGATCATAGTTGACAGGAAAGTGGGATGCCAGAAGGAAGTTTTGTGAGCAAGAAGTGCAAGAGTAAAAACTATTAGTATGAGAACTAATAGTTACATCTAGCAGTTTCATTATTGATGATCTAGTAAATGCACTTAAATTTGTGAAGTCAAAGTATCAAAGATAAAAGCTCATTAGAATAATTACCATGGAAATATTTATAGAAAAGGCACAGGGAAGCTATGTTATGAAAGTGATTGATGCTGAGATGCCAGGTGAGGCCATGAAAATCTCCAGATGCATAGCAGAAACACCAGACCAGATGTGGCAGCAATCTTCAATGCATGGAAGAATGGTAAACTTATAAATGTGCAAGAGAGATTCTGGCAAAAGAAATTTGGGGTTTTGGCTCTTTCTGGAATCTAGCTATTTTGAATACTGTAATCCCCCATGTATAATATGCCCTCATCCATAATACGCACCCCTAGTTTGGTAATGAAACCCTATAAATTGTACCTCTTCAATTTCATTATGACCAGCCGTTTCCTACTCTTATTAAAAAAAGAAAACGGTTCTAAACATAGAATAATAATATTCTAATTTAGTTTTATGATAATTCTAATTTTATTTTACAGCAATTTTTAAAAGTTTTTTGTAGCTGTGCATAATACGTACTCCTGATTTTGCTTATTATTTTTTAGAAAAAATGCGTATTATACATGGGGAATTACAATATCTTGAGAACTACTTGGGCACCCATGATGCAACTTAGCAGCCAATCTTACTGTATATGTATGAAGACTCTCCTATGGGGTTGTTCAGTCTGCATTGTGATGCCATTGAGTGTGAATGTTGTATTCATCCTCACAATGCACTATATACATTCTTCACATCTTGTACTGTTCTGTTAGCAGGATATCACATCATTCCAGTCTCTCAGCTTCCCTACCGTTCAAATCTGCTTCCATATTACTTGTGGGTTTTCTCAAAGATAAAAATAATCTTGGAAACACTGTGTCTGAGATTGAGGAGAACATAACAAAGCAGCTGATTGCAATCCTGAAAGATGATTTTCCAGACGGTTTTATGTAGTGTGATAAGTGCATGTGGTCGAAAGGGAAATAATTTGAAGGTGACAACGCCATCATTTTTCTAAGAATACTTTTTTTCTTTTTTTATTCATATTCAATGGATACTTTGTAGACAAATCTCCTATAAGTAAAGGAATTAATATTTTTATGGCCGTTTTGTTTCTGTTGCAACCATTTGTGTTAGAATTTCTTTAAAACCTATTTGGGAAATTTTCAGTTTGTCTCCTGTAATTTATTGGATTCCAATAGCAAAGCAAAAACGATTATTCCAAAGAGACAGAGAAAATTAATTAAGAAAAATTGTTTGTTCCAAATCACCAAAGTTGTTGATTGGTTGCCTGTGTCTATCTCTGCACAAAATGGGTTCTTACAATTTCAAAATAATAATTCCACTTCCCTCATTGTTTTGTTTCTTTTCTTTTTCCAGAAAAATCCAATTTATATAAATTAAAAAGCAGAGAGTCTGAGTTTTTATTTTATTTTTTGTTTTTGCATGAAAATAATTATCTAAAATTATTGGATATTGGCTACAAAATGAACAAATAATTAGATTTCTTTTACATTCTGCAGGAGTCACTGACCTCACAGTAAAATAATTATTATTCTTGCCAAATGCAGTGTAAGGGTCACAACTCCCAGTAGACAACTAAGAAGCACAGATAAGATCAAAATGTTCAGTTAGACCAATATCCTCATCATTGGTTTTTTTTCTTCTGTTTGACACCATTTCAATCATTGAGTTAAGTGATCATTTAATGGTATGAAATGAGATCATTTAATGGTATGAAATGAGATCATTTAAAGGTATGAAATGAGATCATTTTCTTAAACATTTGCTGTTGTAAATAAATGTTCTGCTGTTTCAATCCCCAATGAAGCCAATGGGCACAAAAAAGATATTTCCCTCATTTTTATCCTACGAACACAACAAAACTGAAAAGTAAATGTCTCTTTCTGCAGTAGATTGTGTGACTCACATGACTTAAGAATTTCAATCAGTATGCATTTTTATAGGCCAACGCATCATGAGTGGCCCAGATTCCTGCGGCATGGGTATCTTTATTGAGCTACCATATCTAAACTGGCTGCCAATCAAGGCTAGATAGCCTCGTATGCCTTGCTATTCAATCTATAGCAGGAGAGTGGGGACAGGTGGATTCATACCTTTTGCATGGTTATTTGTGTAAAAGTGAACATAACAAACTTATCCAAAATTTGACCCCTACTCCCTGGTCTTTTCTCTCTGAACTATTGTTACATTATGAGCACATCAAGAACAAAATAAAATGTCATTCAATAAAGTGAATTTGATTTCAAACAGATTTCTGTCTAATTTCCATATGGAACAGTTGCCGTGTAGCTATAAATGCTGACTAAGTGTATACCATTTTCAAGGTGTTTGTGTGTTCAATCCTTGATTCAGACAATGTATTCCATATAATCTGCTTCAGTGGAAGAAACACAAGCATTATTGCAAGGGCAAATTAACTCACATGAGATTACCCCCAAGTGTGGGCACCAAGATGAGAGCAGGTTTTTCCCCATTGAATTGAATAAAGGACTTTGCTTTGAAATTCCAACAACATTACAGGCACCTGATGAAGGTGGAAAAGTAAATCACTGAACTAACTATAAATAATCAAGATGAAGATACCAGTTCAGATCATTCAGCATATAATAAAGTCACTGCATTGTCTAAAGCTTCTAGTTGAGATAGTGTCATCATCTATTTCAATTTTTCTTTTGTTCTCCAGCCATCATTAGGGGAATGTTACCTGCATGTGGTACCAATACAGTATCCAAATAGGTTGAGTATATGAAAACACCTTTCTTTTTACATATATTGAATTTATTTATATCCATAACTATCTGATGATGGCTGGAGAACTGACCAATTGAAATCCATTAAAAATTACCAAAATGGTTTTTTTAAATACAGATAACTTATACACTTATTCTGAATATTGTACATGAGTCTTTCACAGGGTCTGCACTTGAGATGAAATGTATTGAGGATGCATTTTCACAAAAACAAATTCACATATGAGAATTCAAATTGTTGATTGTCTATTGTTTCCCTGATATTTACATTTTCACATTTACATACTAGGTATATAGGATGAATAGTAAATTTCAATCATGTATTGCAAAACTATCTTTTTGTTTAGCTAAATACCAGTTTAACATCTTAAAGGGAGATTTCTAACTTCAAATTCATTATTCTGAGCCAAAAACTATTTTTCCATTTTTAACATCAAGTCTGTGGGTTTGAGTCTGAAAATCTCACAAATGCACCAAAAGTTGCAATTAAAAAAGATCAACAGAAAACTGTTCATTGAAGAGCATTATGTTCTCAAGTGGAAAATTAGAAAATCCTTAAATTGCTATATAAATAATAATAATAATAATAAAATGTTCAATTAAGCATTTCATTGAGAAAAAGAAATAAAGTTCTTTATAAAGTTCTTTACCAGGCCCAGTTTTCTCCACCACCCCCCTCCACATTTCAGTCTCTATTACCAGGAGGCCAAATAGACAAATAGTTTCTCTTGATGCAGTGAAAATCTCTCATGCAACTATCCCGATCAAACAATTTTTTTTTAAGAGGCAGAGGAGATAAATATAGCATGAAAAAGTGGAGACACATTGAAATTAGCTGTCAATAGAAATAGGAGATATGATCCCTCTAAAGTGACCAATCAAGGGATAATTGATAAATTTAAAAATATTAAATCATAAAACAAAATTACCAAGAAAGACAAAGTAGGACAGTTTAAAAGTAAACTTTATCTGTCATCGGGAAAGAAATTGAACCATGTTTGTGCCACATTTAAATGCTGACATAGCAGGATAATAAAGTTTGGAAGGGATAAGGAAGAGAATGAGAAGATACAGGCAATGAGTAAAAGAAGAACAGAAGTATAAGTTAATGGTTGTTGTCAACAACCATGGAATTTCCCTAGTTTATTTTTATTATTGGAATAAATATAACTTCAGCACTTTGTATATGTTTTGCTCAAAAGAAAGTATTAAACAGGTTTGAAATTATCTGCTGCTACAATGGAGATATTTTAAAGATATTTCATATGAAACAAAAGGTTGCTGAAAAGTTCTCAGCCTAACTAAGAAGGGATTCTCCCCTTAAATAATTCAGCATCACATTGGCTATTCTTGAATGTAAAATCGTTCTTTGTTTTTTAATGTCTGTTGCTATTGTTTTATAACAAATGTTGAAAATGTGAGAAATATAAAGGAAATGATAGATAAAAACATTCACTTCTTTCCAAATTAAATTCTTCAACTATTGAAACTTCATTAGCACAGCCTCGTTTTCTAATACAGAATTTCAATTTGAAAATGTGATTCTTAATTGTTTTAGCTTGCAGCCGTATACCCGGTGAAACCATCAATTTATTACAAAATAATTTTATTTCCCTATTCAGACGACTTATTTACACAATTTCTTTCCTCCAGACTTCGATGGAACTAAAGAATTTGGAAACTGAATATTCAGAGAGAAATAAAAAGGCAAATGAGGTAAGATTTTTCCAAAGATTTAATCAAATTGAGCCGAGTATAAGTTTTGTTCTTTCTAAGAAAACTAGAACTCAAAATAATAAGTGTGACATCATGAAGACGTGACAAAAAGGCATTGAATGAATTTGTTTAATATTCACTATGACTGAAGTATATTCAACAATATTTGATATAAGCTCAGAAGTACTAGTATTGATACACACAGACATATATATATATATATATATATATATATATATATATATTCGACGTATGAGAGTCAGGGAGATCAGTTCCTAGAAACAGAAAGCCTGACACCGACACATGAGATTTGATTATAGTGATGAAGGCTTTGTGCAGGGCCATCCACACTTTTTGGAGGGACGAATACAGGGACCTGGTGCAGCGAATGCCACAAGGTCCCCAAATGACCCTCCACAGGTTTTGAATTCAGAGTTGTCCTTCTCCTAGACAAGTTGCCATCCAAGGCTATAGAACCCAGTCTGTCCTGCTATTTACCCATAGTTGGAGGGAGAAGAGGATTCACACCTTTCCCAAGGGTATTAGCACGTAAGTGAATGTAATGGATTCGACTGGAATTTGAACTTGGCTCTCCGATTCCTCAATCCAAGCCGTTATCCATTACTCCACCGTGCCTTCTCTCTCTCTCTATATATATATATATATATATATATATATATATATATATATATATATATATGATAGAAATTATTAGGAAGATTTGATAATTATAATTAAGTAATTCATTGAGTCTGAAAGAAACCTCAACCGAATGCACTGGACGGCTGTTTCGTCCTATATTTGGGACTCATCAGCAGTGCGCATCCACTACTGAGAATTGAAACCCTGACAGGTTGTCAAACAAACATCATACCAACTCCTAATAATTTCTATCATTTGTATATCATTGCTTGAACCGGCTTCTAATGCTCCAGTTGTCGCAGTTTGGTGATAGTAGTCGTGGCCCCAGGGGGCACAGTCTTATGGGTATAAAAGGAAACTCAGTAGAGTTCCACCACGGAATATGTGAGCGAGCAGCACTATATTGAGTCTGATTTGCTATCTCTCCATCACCGAGGCCCATTGGAACAGTTGGTATGACGTTTGCTTGATAACCTAACTGACAGGGTTTCAATTCTCGGTAGTGGATGCGCACTGCTGATGAGTCCCAAATATAGGACGAAACGGCCGTCCAGTGCTTTCTGCATTCTGTTGAGGTTTCTTTCAAACTCAATGAATTACTTAATTATATATATATATATTAAATAGGTCAGTTAATTAAATTTTATGGATAAAAAGGCAACAAAATACCAATATTGTCAATAAAATTGATATTTATTACTTATTAACCTTTTGACTGAAATGAAGCATGAAGAGATAAATTTTCAAGTCAGAATTTTCAAACACACCTATTTTCTTTTTCAACAATGTGAGAAATAAAAAAGAAGTGGAACTTACTCTTTCAAGGAATGTTGTTAGTTAGACATTCTCCCTATTGAAATGATATTCTCTGAATAAATCCAAATTCCTGTTTAATCCCTCAATGTTTGAATTTATTTTGAAAATAAATCTCAACTCTGATCTACATCTCATCTCTCAGCTGTTGAACAAAGATGCTAGAAGCATGTATCTGATGTCCTCTGTGTTATTATTATATATATATATATATATATATATATATATATATATATACACACACAAAGGTATTAATGTATTAAGAGGATATAATGGAAATATTGATTTATTTTAAAAACCCAGGAAAAAAATTTAGCCAAAAACAAATGTGCAGCAATTTTATAAGCATAGCTTAGATGTGGCACAAGGACAAAAGTGTGGAGCACTCAGTGAGAATCGAACTTGCTACTCAGTCGTTATTGAGCTAGCAAGACAAGCTTGATAACCATTACACTACATTGAAGTGCTCAAATGATTTTCTAAGCATAGTTTAGATGTGGTACAAGGTCAAAAGTGTGGAGCACCCAGTGCAAAATAGATGTACGTATATATATATATATATATATATTCTGGAACTTTTTGCAAGAGTTATCTCTTTTGTATAATTGGTGTCAAGACACAGCATCTTTGTTATGATGATGACGAACTATTTCAAGATGTTTCTGAAACTGATGGGTAAAAGAGCCAATTACAATGTTAACTGGAGAAAAATGTGAAAACCTAATTATAATAGTAAAAAACAAATAAAATCTGCCATCAATTTTGATAGCATGGATAATTTATACATGACATTGTGGATATAAGAATCAATGCTGATTTTGAGTTTGCATATATGTTTTGATAGGATTATTATATTATTCATTTATATAGAATAAGTCGTGCAAGGGGTACTTTTGAACAAAACCATAAGATTCTTCAAAACAAAAATATTAACCTGAGAACTCAAGACTTGTTCTTAAATAGCTTTGTCATATCTAGACTTTCATATGGATGTCATGAATGGCATCCAAACCATTCAGAAATATTTATCTATATACAACCACTTCCCTAGATCAATGATTAAAAATGGCTTCAAGCAAATGAATCATTTTTAGGTCTTAAAGAAGACAATACTTCATCAGACTTTATAGACTGGTGTGCTACAGAATCACCAACGAGGACCTTTTAACAAATAACAAAAACCACATCATGAGTAGATCACTTCCAACATCAATTACAATCAAGCTGTTAACTTTCCGCACTACTAAAAACAAAAGATTAATCTTCAATGAATTATTAATATCGTAAACTTGTTTGGACCACCGACCAGGTGAGAAGTGTTGCAAGAAATGACAAGTCATAATCATAAGGTGAGAGGTGTGGAGAATATGCCACATGTGAAAAGAACTTCCTATCACTGCTTCATGATTATGTACTGTGTCATACTTGCTACATGAACATTGGTATAAAACCAATGTGCATGCAGCAAAATCATTGACTTCCTGAACCAGAAAAGGTCATCATTCAAATGGGCCAATCCTGCTAGAAGGGAAAATAATCTTATCATTCCAATCTACCTTAAACAAAACTCATATCAATAATAAAAAGAGCAATAGAAGTTACTGAAAATGAGAAATCTATTTTCCTGAAAAACTTTAAGAAAAAAGATCCAATAAATTTCAACTAACATTAATACCAACTGTTCAGCCAATCAATGCCAAATGTTTCCAGTAATGGTAATCATAATGGTAATATTAACCATTTCCCTACAAGGAAACATTTGGCATTCATTGACTGAGCAACAAGTACTGTTTGTCAGTTGAAATTTATAAAATCTTTCTCTTAAAACAATTTTTCAGGGAAATAGATTTATCAAGTCTAGTAGCCTTTATCGCTATTATCTCCATCATTGAGCCTTGCCTAACTTTTTATTAGTAATGTGGATTGTGACCATCTGTGGTCATTCTATCATTATTTTCTCTTCAAGTTACATGTGCTATCCATTTTAGTTGTTGCTGCTGTTGGTAGTCATCAGGTGATGTGGTTTCCACTAGCATGGAAATAGTTAATCTAACTCTTACCATTGGTATATTTTCTTCTTTGTTTGGTATTTGAAATAAAGTTTATTAGGATAACGCTATGGAATTTATTTAGTCTTTTCAGTCATGATGTGGTCATAAGTAGAATAGAAGGAATTCATTTTCATTCTTGTATTTTGAATTGAGTTCTTACTTTTTGTTTAAGAGTTCATCTTATTCTGGAATAGTAATTATTGCCATATTTCCTCTAAACAAACAGTACGAATTTTGAGGTGTTGTTGCAAGCTGGGAATTTTTTCATCTCACCATGATATTTTGAGTTTTGAAGTTGCCATATTTGCTTCAATGGGGTTATATTGTTTATATATTTCCTATTGTCAAATGATGTTTTGTGTCAGTAATTTCTATTTTCAGGGACCTTTTGTTATTTTTAAATATATATTTTTTCTGGATTCCCTTTGGATCTTATTGTAGCTTCCTATATTACATTATTTTGTAGACCTTTATCGTTTAGTGAGCATTCATACATTGTTCTAAAGTTACAGCTGGATATAGTAGGCAGTTGTGGTAAGTGATTTTTTGATTGTTTTTTTTTTTAATGATTTCTAGTACGTTTTCAATACTGCTACAGCTAATGTTTGAGAGTATTTCTGTTGAATATTTTGTGCAGTTTACTTGATATTGGGAAGTGTTTCTCAATGAGTTTCATGATTATTTTACATATATTTTTTTTATTTTTATTATATGGAGTGTTGAACTATATGATGCTACTGTTTTTTGCATAAATATATAGATTTGCGATACACTCCCTGACTGCTTTCAACAAATATTTAACTCACTTCCTACATCTTAGGAATTCATCTTTCATGGACATCACCTTTAGCACTTTTATTACAGAAAGGTCGATGATTAAATGAAACACAAATCTCTAAACCCTTCTGTTATCTCTTCTTATTTCATTTTTTATGTCCCGTTTGTTTTATTACTTCCTAATAGCAAATACTGGACAATTTCCTGACAGATGAAGAAGAGACCTGAAGCAACAGGGATATGGGTTCTTATTGATGAATGTGAAGAATACAACAGACAATATATGATCAATGTGGAAGTCTTAAGGAAAACAGGAACAGCAAAGAAACTTATATTCAGCTGAAATTGGGGGGAGGCATATAATGAAGAAAAAAGCCAAGAGAATTCAACACTCATGGGAAATATTTAGAGCAAGAGAAGCAAAGTGAATACCTTGTAGCCTACTTAATTAGTTTTTGTGTGAATGGATAGCTGAACAGGGTCAAAAAGGGAAGTTAAAAGGTAAAAAATTACAACAAAAAAAAGATGTGGAGAGCTGTGATCACCTATGAACTTTGCATGTAAATGAGAGAATATTACTTTAATACTTTTTTAAAATTCTTTTAGAGAAAGCATTTTTATTTTTTGTTTTTAATCATTTCATCCCAAGCAAGGTGGGAATGTCACTAGTACACAGGGGGGGTTACAGAGAGTGAAAAAAGATTGGATATAGAGGGGATTGAGGAAAGGATAAAAGATGAACAGGGGACAAGACAACAGAAGGTGTTGGTTGACATTGCATTTAAATTTTTGAAGATTGTAGTTTTCAAGGAAGCAAGTAAACGGAAAGGAGTTCCACAGTTGAGAAAAGAAAGTTTTGGAGTAGAAGTAGCGGTTGCATTTTACTATTTCAACAGTCAAATGATGGGAACTAGATGCCAGTCCAGTAGCACACTTAAATTCATGTAGTCGGGACACCAGAGAAAAAAAAACACATGCAAACATTTGCCATAAAAATATTTGTAGAAAAGACGGAGGGTTTATTATTTTTATTGGTTCCATCTCGTTTATTTCTGATTTTGTATTGTTTTCTTGCACAGTAAAATTAATAATACAATAATGATAAAAAGTGTGCCAATTGCAAAGGTTTTGTTAAAAAGCTACAATAAGAAGATGAGTAAAATGATAATGTCTTTGGTAACTCTGTCAACTCCCTTGTGGAGAGCCACATCCATACCATACTAAGTGGTGCTGCTGCTGCTGTTGCAGTTTTGTTAACAGGCAGGTTTTTATGGGGGTGGAGTTGTTATCTCCATGCCCAACTGGATGTTGTCCTTCTAGGCTGGTTGCGAAACAAAGCTTAGTCTACCAAGATATTAATCCCTAGTCAATTGATAGTTGATTCATTTTCTATGGCTTATCAACCCTTTGAAGGTTATTTAAAACCAGAAAAATTATACATTGTAAGATTTTGGAAGGGAATAATAATGATTTATTGATACAAGTCTTACTAATCAACCCATAGCTGGGGGAAGGGTATTCATGTCTTTCCAAAGCGTATTTGCACATAAGTGAATATAATGAACCCAATAGCAAGTGGAACTTGGCTTTTTGATTTCCATTTCCAAGAGCTATCCATTACACCAAATTCACATACAAGCTTACAGCATCTGGTATTCCCAAGCAGTCACCCATCTAGCTACTGACCAGACTCGACATTGCTTAACTTTGGTGATTCTAGAAGAACCAGTATTTCAACCTGATATGACCATATGCCTCATAGTGAAAGGAGGGAAGAAGCGATAGGGGAGAACTGGAATTTGAATTTAACATTTACACTTCCACTTTCTACACCAACAACAGTCACACCACATGCACACATGCATCCAGTAAAACCGAAAAGAAACTAATAACAAATTTCCTACATTGCAAGAGAAAGTGTTCAATTTCACAAAATAGGCCTGAGGTATTAATATATATTGAATTTCAAAATATTTGAATTCATTTTCTTGAACAAGAAACAATTGGATTTCCCTACTTAGTGGAGCTGAAAAGTCTTCAGATTAAATCTAACATTCTACTTTTCTGTATTTCTTCTATCTAACTAAATGAATGGAAAATTCTGTCAGCGTGTCTGAAAGCCCTCTAAGTTTGGCCACACTTGCTCTCTGTAGATAGATTATACCTTTTTGGAATCAGGATGATGTGGGGAGTGAAGATCTGCCCTTCATCTGCTGCTTCAATATCCAGCATTGGGAGATGTGTCTGGATGAGAAGGTAACAGTTAAAAATTCAAATTTTATAATAGCTGAAGAAAATTAGTGATTTTAAAAGTTTTTAATTTATATTGAGTTTAAAGTAACACAAAAACTTTATGAATTTAAAATTTTTTGTTTTAAATTCAGCTAAAAATATCTCCCAAACTTTGTGAATTGAGGAAATCAATTTTATTTCTTCAAAATTATTTTTTTTACTCATTTCACTGCAAGCAAGGGGAAAATGCCATTAGTATACAGGAGGTTACAGAGAGTGAAAATGAGAGAAAAGACTGGGTATAATGAGGATTGAGGAAAGTATAAAAGATGAATGGGCTTCAAGAAGATAAAAAATGTTGATTGACATTGCATTTAAATTTTTGAAGATTGTAGTTATCAGGGAAGCAAATAAGTGGAAGGGAGTTCCACTGTCAGGAAGTGCAAGAAAAGAAACTGTTGGAGTAGAAATGGCAGTTACAATTAACTATTTTAGCAATAGAAAGTTGAAACCTAGATGCCAACCTAGTAGCACACTTAAATTCATGTAGTCAGGGTACCAGGAAGAAAAGCTTGTCAGAGCAGTTGCCATGAAAATATTTGTAGAAAAGACAAAGGGAAGCCACATCACGTATGTGAGAAAATGATTGAAGTCAAGATGCCAAGTCAGGCTTGATTACATTGCAGATCTCTCTTTGCATTTAATAAAGAAACTTAAGATGAACAGAAGGGGCATCAGACCAGATATGTGAACAGTATTCAATACACGGATGAATGGTAGATTTGTGAATGTGCAAGATGAACTCTGATGAGAAAAACCTTCTGGTACGACACAATGAACCAACTTCCCTTGCAGTAGATGCAGCTATTGATTTAATGTAGTTGTTATTTCTTCAAAACTATCATTGCTGTATTGTATCTTAGACCAGAGGTCCATTTAGCTTTAGGCAAGAGCTAGCTTAAAAGTCTGTATGGAGTGTGGATTTTATGCTAAGTATTATTATTATTATTAAAGAATAATCAAACCCTTCTCATCTGCTGGGATTTAAATTATATTGTTATCCATCCATATGGTTTTTGTGGTTGATTGTTGTTCTTTTGTAATGTTCAAGTTGATGGGTAAATTGACGTTTCTCAGTAGTTACCTCACCCAGTCTTAGTTTTTCTTTTTTGGTTTAGATATTTTTCTGATAGTTTGTGTAATCCCAGACGGTTATGACAACATAATGACTTTCTGCATCTTGAGATGTTGATTCTTCAGTGTAGCTAAGTGGTCAACTGCTTACATTCATAATTTCTTTGATTCAGTCATACGGATTGGATGATATTCTGCTCCAGTCCTTTCTGACTACTCGGATATGTAACTTGAGAAATTTTTCTTCTTGGTGTATCTTGACTGCATCAAATTTATTTTACAATTTCAATATTTGATCTGAATTTGATGCTCAAAACATTAAGAGAGGTTGTTTTTGTATTTCACTTTTTTTAAAAAAAATGCTGACATATTAAAATAATATAATTCTGAATTTTTGTTGACTGATTCTCTACAAACTTTCATTAAATGTTGAATTGTCAATGCTTTATTTTTTTTATAGATTTTCATTGACTTGCACACATTTCAGTGACAGATTTTCATCCAATGCTGTAATTTTCAACAACTGCTCCCCTAGACGTCTAATGACCACAAAACTTTTCCTTGATTCTTGACTGATTTTCATTAAATGCTTGGAATTCTATTTGTGTTCACAAATTCTCATTGATTGCTTCTCTATAGATTTATATATATATTATTATGTAGAATGCTGGAATTTTCATTAATTGAATTTCTGTATATTTCCATTGCCTTTTCATTGAAGCTCTCTGGATTCCAATGGGCCAGTGAAACATCTTTCAGATCTCATTGAGTAACACAGTGGACAGGAATTATTCTGATGGAACAGCATATTGACTTCCTGTTGCAAGAATGGCAACTGAATGAGTTGAACAGTATCCTGAATATGCCTAGCACTGTTCAACATCCAAAATAGCAAAGATGAGCAAGATTTGGAACTGTGTATTATGAGTGTATATACTCTGAAAGATATCACTGACTTTCATGAAAGTAGAATATACTCTCATCACTGAACATGAGTGCCATTCAATCCCCTCCTCCAGATGACTCTCTCTGGAGACCTGCAGGATTGTGTTGATGCCATAGAAGTAAATAATTATCATCAGTCCATGTTGGCACTTCAGAGTCTACATTTGCTCTGAGCTATATTGTACAAACCATGCAGTCTATAATTGCTGCCCTAAAAATGCATCATGGCCATTCAAAACCTGGTCTATGAGTGTAGCAATGTTCATTCTATTGCCAATTTTAAGGCACCACCAAGGCATCACATCCAACCTGAAAAGTAATTCACTGTAATGGCCATCTAGACCCTCAAAAGGACAATAATCTAAACCTTCTCAAATATTTCTAATTGAACAAGAGAGGAAAGCATGACATGCACTTTCAACACACTGAAAATTGTAACAAAATATCATGCATCATTGCTTGAAACTCACAAGATGTCCAAACATGTTGAATATTTTATCAGAATATCTACCCCCCCCTAACTAGCACATACAGTACTCAGATCAAAATCAACATCGTACTACAGTGCGATAGAATTTTATTTTCTATCACTGTATATATAATATAAATGTATTGCTTGTGATTTTACTGTAGAAATGCATTGACCTTCAGGAAAAATAAGATTATCAGGGATCAGAAATTAATATGGACAGAACTGAAATACATTTGAGAACAAAACTATTGCAGAACCCCCACACCCCCAAAATTGTTTTTAAATTATTTCCAAAGAACTATGAATTTTAACATAATATTTCCTAAATAAACTTATTTAGGAAGCTTCTATTATTTTACATTCACACAGAAACAATTCCCAAAACTCAAAATATACCAAAAACAAAATTCTTAACCTCCAACCTGGATAAGTCAATTGTGTATCCTTTGTGGTGAAGAGCATCCTGCAAAACTGTTTGGGTCATTCTTCTTTGTAAATCTTTAAAGCTCTTCTAGATTTGATGGTCTTTTGATATGAACCTTTGGTCTTCACTTCACCCCTCAAAGAATTTCTATGAGATTTAAGACATGGCTTTATGACAACCAGTCAATAGCATTCACTTTTGAATTTCTGAAAATAAGTCTTCACCAGAAGTGACATATACTTCAGCTGATTGTCATAATGAAAAAATAACAGCAACCTCGACCAAATGTTTGCTGATGACTGTTTTAGGTTTTCTTCCAACATCTTCTCATATTCTTCTTTTTCTTCATTCATTCCACTTTCAAAAGATTCCCATTTTGGACACACTAAAGCATCCCTATATCAATCGACTCCCATCCCCATGTTTCACTATATGGACAGTATTTGGGGGGTTATACATGTCTTCTTTCTCTCTCCAAACATAAGCACGATCTCTATAGATAAAGAACTCTAATTTCATTTCTTCAGACCAACTGAAACACTACTAGTATGCATCAGTTTTCTCTAGGCTGTCTTCAGCATACTGGCTTAAAGGTGTCTCTTCTACAGAAGTGGAGTTTTTCTTGGTCTCTGATTTTGCAGTCCATTCCAGTGCAGTGCTCTAGTGACTATCTTCTTTTGAGATTTCAATTCCAAACTTGGCTAAGTCATCTACTAATAATGTCTTGATAGTTGTTCTAGCATCTTTACATACATCTTTCACTAGTTTTCTTTCCAGACACTTTGAAATCTTTTCACTTTTTACCTTTTTATCAATCTTGTCCCTTAATCTGTGATTCTCTTTGAACATCTTGATAATATTTTCGTTCCAAATCTTGACAGTCAGAAATACTTTCATAACTTTTTATATCTTTCTTCTACATCAATGATACTTTTCCTGAAGTCCAAGCTATTTTTTGGTTTTTCACAGGATGCTTCCACAAATGTCAGCTCAAACCCTTAAGTTGTTATAGTGTGTGTATATTTTGGAAGAGAAACTTCAATTCCTAAGCTAAGAGCATTAATTTAGTTAAAGCACATCAGCACATATAATAGTAGTTTGTGCTATGGATCAACAAAAAAAGACAAGTTCATAATATTCATCCTGATCCAGTGGTAGGTTTAGTTTGCTTTGAAATAGTTCTATGACTGTGAAAGTGAAAAGAAATTTACTTTTTCTAAAGAAGACACGTGTGTTTAGCAATGCTGTGTTAAAAACGCCTTGGTCTGTTAAAAAGCACCTGAGAAAAACTTTGAAATATTTTAAAATTTTCATAGTTGGATATTTATTGCTTTTTTCCTCAACTGTATTGTCAGTATAACTGTCAAAGTGTGGTAGGTTGATATTGTCCGGTTCACACTCCTCCCTGGACTTTTGAACAAGAATAGAGGTTCATCCCTTGTTTGCTGTTTAGGATTGGGTTTCAGATTACTTTTAAAGTTTTTTCATTCTCTTTGACTCTCAGTAGACACTTGCATCATAATGGCATTATCACATTGCCTGAAATGAATTGATTAAAAAAAATATATAAAAATAAAAAGTTGGTAAATCTGATTAAATTATTTTCACTGACAGGTTTTGCTCTTACAAGTAAAAATGAAAAAGTCATGAAAAATATTTTCCTCAGATGAAAAAACTGACAAAGATTTCTTTTCGAAAAACTTTCAGTATGGATGCAGCTTTTGTTAAAATTTACATGAAATAATTAAACAATGATTGCCAAAGAATAACTATTTCTGCCAAGAAGGGAAAAGAAACCCCAAAAAAACAATTTTCTATTCATTTTGCATCGTCGGCCTCATGGCAGGGGCTGGTGCGGTAATCTACCACTGCACATTGCTTTCTGTATACATCTGTTGGCAAAACTATACAAATCTATCTCCCCGAGGTTTTCCCATGTTGATTCCCAACTCTCAGCCTCTTTCTACAATACCGCAACTTTCCATGTCTGATTAAGAGAGGCGCCCACATGCCAAGAAACTAATCTCTTACTTGCAGGGACTGTGTATCTGTTTCACACATGCATGCACCTAGTAACCTTTGTATTTCAAGTTCTGGCAAAATGATAAATTGGTGCTGTGCACTAATCTTGTAAATCTGCACAGCACGCATAATACACGACCTGTCAAAAATGAAAACAAAAAATATAAATTACATCAACTTTTAGCTGAATTTGGGGATAAAGCATGGAACTTGTCATCCTTTATCTGCAAATCAAACACAAACAGAACATCGTCAGCATGATTGTAATTGGTGATTGAAATAGTGGGGATACAAAATTTAGTTTAAAATCACAAATTAGCTAAAAAGGTCAAAGTTGTCCAGTCTGAAGTTGAACTAGTATTCATCAGAAAAAAAATTCTCCAGTTTTAAGTTGAATACCATATTAAATGCATGAAAAGTGCTTAATTATATATAAAAAGAAGAAAAAGAACAGAATTTACATCTCTTATACAGAGAGAGAGAGAGATGCAAATTTTGAATATTCCACTTGAAACTGTAGAAGCTTTTGTTCTCAGCTTGATTTGAAATTGGAAAAAATTAGCCTTTTGAGGTAATTCATGATTTTAAACTGAGTTTTTTTATTCCCTTTCTATCACCAGTTATAATCCTGCTTATATATATATATATATATATATATATATAAATATATATATATATATATATATATGTGTGTGTGTATGTGTGTGTGTGTGTGTTTCATTAAAGATGACTGACAAGGTACTGCGATTAAGCATTTTATGTTTGTATTTTCTTTTTTGGATGTAAAAAAAGACTAAAAATAATGGAAGTAATAATAATAAAAAAGAAAAGTCAATAATAACATCAACTATGAACACAGCCACAATGTGCTGACCGTGTTTGAAAAAAAAAAAGAAAACATTCCTCTAATACATAAAATCAAAGTTTCTAGTTAAAAAAAAATAGAAATCGCCCTTGATTATGGCTAATAGCCAAAAGTGCCATTTATGCAGAACATTTGAATTTTTACACACTTTATGTCCAGAAAAGAAGACACTTGTATAAAGCTTCATCACAGTACCTTGTCAGTAATCTTTAATGAAACATGTATAAAAGAGGGATTGCTGCCCAAATACACAATTATTATTTCATGTGTGTGTGTGTGTGTATATATATATATATATATATATATATATATATATATATATATATATATTTTGGCAGCATGTTTTAATTAAGACATGTCTCATTAAATAATTTAGACAAGTTATGCCTACTTATTTTTAATATGATCCTTTCATCTTAGTATCCTTATTAAAGGAACAAAGAAAGTTACCATATTGATAAATATTCATTTATTCTGAGTACTTTCAACATTAGCAAAATATCATCATCAGAATCTTGTTTTATCTAAGATAAATTTGTTGCGTTTATCTGAAAATTGAATTTTTTATTTGTGACGTAAAAAAATTGCTAAACTTATGTATTGTACAATTTTGAAATCTTATGATGTAAGCATACTCGCCCAGTAGCATCAAGGGAGGTAACTATGTTATTAAAATGTCTATCTATTTTTTTAAAAAACTATTTAAAGCTATTAGTTAAAACCGAGATGTTTTTAAACTATCTACTGTAAACATTTTAAAACATTTGTGCAGTGTTTATAATTAATTTTGTTAAGGGTTGGTTTCAATTTTGAATATAGATAGCTTCAAGAATTTTTAGTTTGTTTATTATTTTCATGAAAAAATGTAGATGTATTTTCAACAAGTATTTTTTTAAATTGCAAATTTGCACAGGCATGCTGTTGTAAATGTTAGATGCATCATTCAAAGGAAAACTCAACCTCTGAGACAATGTAATTGTAATTTGACTCACATAAATATTATTTTTTCTGTTGGAAATACAATCTCCCAAGGGACATTTAAATTTACTTATAATGTTGGTTTTCTGAAACACATTAAATTGGTGGAGAGGAGTCATTACAAATAATTAAATTGGATATATTGATTTTAGTATAGTATATAATTAATTTTATTTTTTTAGTAGGATCTGTGGTGGATATATTAGTATTTATTAGTTTTTTTAGGATATTTTCATCCTGTTTATAATTAGAATGTATTTAATTGTGATATAAAAGATTAATATATTTATGATTATTTGAAGAATTATAATATTCTATTTGCTTTATATTAAAATTTCTAATAGAACA
Source organism: Acanthosepion esculentum (assembly GCA_964036315.1). NCBI lineage: Eukaryota > Metazoa > Mollusca > Cephalopoda > Sepiida > Sepiidae > Acanthosepion > Acanthosepion esculentum. The sequence goes on from OZ038493.1 coordinate 1,824,271, forward strand.
TCTTATTTGTTCATTGACAATAGAATCAGGAAAGTTATCAATAAGAGTTTGTTTTAGATAAAACAAGAGCCTGAAGATGATATTTTTCTAATGTCAAAAGTACTAGGAATAAATGAATATGCATCAATATGGTAACTTTCTTCCTTTAATAAGGATAATAAAAAGCTTGTCTGTGAATATGAGAGGATCATATTAAAAATAAGTAGACAAAAGCTGTCTAAATTATTTAATGAGACATGTCTTTATATATATATATAAGGAAGCTTTGACGGTGCAGAGACATGCGAAATCATAGGTATTTACTTACTACACGAACTAAGCAAAATAATAGATAGAAATGACACAGGGCTCTACAGAGATGACAGTCTCATAATCTTAAGAAACTGCAACAAACAAAAGACAGATAAACAACCTAAGAAAAGGCACTCACAAACCATACAGAAAACCGAATGATAAACCATAGTACATACATATATACTCCAACCACCCGCCTTCTATAATCAAACAGATACCTAAATCGATTAACCGCAGGCTTTCCGACAATTCTTCCGATGAATCTATATTTAACAAAGCCAAGAAAGACTACGAAACAGCCCTAAAAGATAGCAGATTCCCAGCAACACTCACATACTCACCACAGAACACAAAAAAGACCAACAGAAAAAGAAATATCATATGGTTCAACCCACCGTACAGTAAAAACGTAAAAACAAACATAGGAAAAATATTCTTCAAGCTTTTACACAAACACTTCCCGGAATCAAGCACACTACACAAAATATTCAACAAAAACACAGTAAAAATCAGCTACAGTTGCACCGAGAACATGGCACAAATAATAAAAAAGCACAACAGAAAAATTATTAACAAACCACACGAACAAATTAAACCCACGTGCAACTGCAGAATAAAAAACGAATGTCCCTTAAACGGTAATTGTTTACAAAACAACGTAATCTACCAAGCCACGACAAAATCAGCAGATAATGAAGAAAAAGTATATATAGGAGTAACCGAAGGACCATGGAAACAAAGAAATTATGTACACAAAATGTCTTTCACAAATAGCAAATATGCGAACAGCACAATGCTTTCTAAGTATATCTGGGAAATAAAAAACAAAACACACACCACACCAAAAATATCTTGGAAAATAAGGAAAAAATCATCAGCCTACAACAACCTATCAAAAACTTGCAAACTTTGCTTGGAGGAAAAAATAGTTATCATTACCTTCCCAGATGAAAATAAATTATTAAATAAAAGATCCGAGCTAATCTCAAAATGTAGACATGAAAACAAATTTTTACTACGTAACTTAAAATAGAAAAATAAATAAACATATAAACAAACAACAATAAAATAAGCAAACAAACAAATCACAAAACCACACCTGTTAGAATATACGAAATAAAATCAAAACAAAAGAACGGACGAAAGTTATAACTGTTATACAAATAAAAATAATAATAAAAAAAACATTAATAATAGATAATATACTACGTTACTTAAGAACCGAAAGCCAAAAATATATAGTGTAACAAATAAATAACAACAAGTATAATAAATTGATCTAAATACATCCAAATATATAAACTAACAACCGATTACGATAAACTAGCCGTTTAAAAAAAAAAACAAATAAATATAACCAACCTAAATAGATAAATTAAAAACTGTTCCCACCTAAATAATAGTCAGAAAAAACCACAACATCACACCCCAAAATTCAACAAACAGATTTAATCAATGACAAATAAACAAATATATAAGATAAAAAATAAAAATGAAAATAAATAAAAACAAGCAAAACAATTTGACCCAAATAAATAAGCGAACAAGCAACTTCCGGTAAATGACGGCCATTATAGACTACCAACAATAAGCTATATAAACAAATTTTTACTACGTTAACCAAAAACACCAATCAAAATAAAAGAATAAATAAATAAATATATAAGATAAAAAATAAAAATAAAAAAACAAACAAAATAATTTGACATAAATAAAACAAATAAGCGACTTCCGGTAAAAGTAACCGCCAAAATAGACTACCCATAATGCACCACTGACCCTTATATAAATAGCCGAGAAAAATAACAGCACTAGTCGCCTGACGATTGCACTAGCATGAAACAGACTGTCGCCTCTAAGTGCTGACTTCCATGTCCACTTTTATATTTACACACGCTCTATCTCTGATATTGAGCACTTTATCCCATAAATATAGCACACTTTAAGACTATATTTCTGTATATATATATATATATATATATAGATATATATAGATATTATTTGTATACTCCCTTTCTTACACATATAAATGTACACTATTTTAAATTCCTTAAAAGAGCTTTTTAATGCACATAAAAATATCATTTTTGTTTTATTTATCCATTAACAGTGCTGTTTCATGCTTAGTGATTTTTCAAAATGGTTAGCTGTTTATTACTAATACTCCTGAGATTTGATTTTTTTTTTTAAAGGATTGTGTATGCATGCTGACAATTTGAAATAATTTCATTTGTTTTATTAGATTTTTTTCAATTCTTAAATTCTATAATTTTTCAGTTCTCCTTCATGCATTGCAATTTTTGTCAGTTTCTCTTAATCTTTTTTATTTGATACCATTTTCCACTTGTTTCATTTTTAGTTCCCATTTTGACAACACGCTCTTACATTTTGATTTTCAATGATGATAGCAAATTAATTTTAATTTTACAGAAATATATATATAATGTTTGCACAACTAAAATTAATGAATTAACAGTAATTAATATTTATTAATCATCAGGAAGTTTTTGAATTTCATCAAAATTTTCAATCAAATTTTGAACATCAAAGACATCTTTGAAATTTTGACCAGATAAAGAATGCTGCATTGATCAAAACAAATGATAAACTCATGGCACCAAGTCTGGTGAATCTGCCATGTAAGGAATCATTGCCCATTCCAGCTCCACTATGGTTTATTTTTGGTTAACAAAGCAACATGAAAACAAGTGTTGTCATTCATCTGTAGAACTTTTCTAAATACCATGTTTCACTTAATTTTCAGCAAAATTTCAGATCCAGTTTGTCTTTCATATCTTTCCAAATATAGAGCAATGACTTTTTTTTTTTCAAAAAGCAAAATGTTACTTTTAATATTGTCAGTTGTCCGGGATCTTCCTCGGAATATCAATTCTTTTAATTCTTGTAATGAAACATTTCAGCTCCTGTAACACTTCCACAAAAGGTTTTTTTTTTCAAGAAGAGAATTGGATGCTTTCCAATGCTTCACTGACAATTCTTGTAGAACTTGTTTTGCCACTTCTTGAACCTTCTCCATATTTTACACATGTCTCACAACTGCTGAATGACTGATATTGAGTTTTCCACTCAAATGCTGGCTGAGTTGGTGGCTGAAGGGCTCATCATTCAAAAGAGATTGCAAGTTGTCACTTTCAAATTCTTGCAATTCTGATGCAGCATTGGTTTTGTGATGCAAGTCAAATTTACATTTTCTTGAACCATTCTTTATCTTTTTTCCTTTTTTTTTTTTTTTTTTTTTAAATGAACAGAAGAAAAATGAAAACTCAAAATATATTTACCTCCTTAGCTTTGAAAAAACAAAAAGCACTGGGAACTTTTGCATGTACATGCTTATATATAAAAGTGAACATTGAAGTCAATACACAGACGCGACTGGCTGTTTTATGCTAGACGCAATATTCACTTTTATATTTACATACACTACCTCTGATATTGAGCACCTTATCCCATAAATATAGCACACCTTAAAACTATATTTCTTCACACACACATATATATATATATATATATATGTATGTATGTGTGTATGTATGTATTGGGTGTATTTGGGCAGTAATTTTTCATTAGTACATATTTGATTAAAAGCTAGAAAAAGCTCTCTTTGTCGGAAATATATTTGTTTAATATAATGTTATGATGGGATATAGATTTGTTTATGCTATTAGCAGAGCTATAGCTGATTATAACATTATTTTTGTTAAAAATCTATTTAGAGTTGTTGAATGGTTAAAATGCTTATGAAATAAATTTAGGAAAATTCTCCCGATATTCGTTTGAAGATTACAATTAAAAAGTGGATTAAACCAAATGATGTTAGACTTATGGAGTTTCTATTTATTTTTATCATCTTTGTTTTTTTCTAAATCCTCTAAATTTATTTGATGGTTGCTTAGTTCTAAAGCCTTTATATGTTTAATTTTATTATTATCAAATATTTCCTTATTGCTGGAGTTGGTAGATAATTTAACTTGGACTGATTTATGTAAATTTTCTAGAATTTTGTGATGGTGGTTTCATTCTCTACTGACGTATCTATGTCTATATAGATGTTTGGTATATGGTTTGGAATAACCATTCTTCAAGTGTAAGGTTACATCGAGAAAGTTGATCACTTTAGCATTTCGTTCATAGTCTTTAAAAATTTTACCAGTTCCTTTCTCAATTGGTTTATATTTTGTGGGCTAGTTTTACAGAACAATATTACACCATCATCTCTATATATTTTGATGTCCTTAATGTAATGTAATATATCAGTCAATAAGAACTGACCCAAACAAAACTGAAAATACCAAAGTTCTGTCTTATAGAGGTGTTGATATGCCACTAAACCAAATCAACTAAACAGGAACTTATATAATCTATTTTGTTTTTCTTTTACACTACTAATTGCTATAAAATTAACTAAAAAGTCCTTGCCACTTTTTACATTGTGTGTGAAAAAGTGATCACTGATATGCAAATGAGTGCGTTACATGCAGAGAAAGCATTAAGGTGGGAGTGGGAGTGTGTACATTGCTCTTAACCAATGAAGGTGTGTTGTGCACACACATCAGTCATAGCAGCGGCGAGGAAACATGGTGGTGCCTAAGCAGCTCATTCAGGGTTGTCTGCTTTATGACCTTAAGGGGGGCTTGCCTGCAGCTGCATCAAGTTGCTGAATATGTCAAGTCTTTGAGGATAGTGCTGTGAGTGAATGCATCGCCTGGCATTGGTTCCACAGGTTCAGGTCAGTTGTGATGAACTCTGCAGTGGCCGGCCAGAGGTCCTAGATGATGAAGCAGTCATAAAGGAGGATACCAGCCAAATCTGAGGTGAGCTTGACGATCGCTTCCAGATTTCTGATGACTTCACCTGCACTGCTGAGGGAAGGCATAATAGTTGAGCAAGTAGGTACCCCACACACTGTCAGAAGCTAACAAGCAGTGATGAGTGACAGCCAGTTTCTTGGCACCACAGTATAGCTATATTTGATCAAGTGCTCACCAGTGATGAAAAGTAGGTCCTGTTGTCACCACAAAACCACACTCTACTCCCAAACAAGATCATGCTCTGTATATGGTGGGGACTATAGTCAACAAGTGGTGCATTATGAGCTGCTACCAATGGGCCAAACCATTATTGCGAGCATGTTACTCAGCCGATGGAAAGTTTGCAACAGGCACTGAAGCAGAAAAAGCCAGCACTGGTTAATCACAAAGGTACACTGTTCCTCTAGGACAATGCCAGCCCTCATATGGCATGGGTGGCCAGGGATAACATATAACGAGTTGGCTGAGAGACACTGTGCCACCCACCTTACTCACTGGACTTTGCACCAACAGATTATCACCTCTTTCATTCCCTGGACAACCACCTTTCTGAGAAATCCTTTGCAAATGAGTCAGACTTGTGGCAGACACTTACAGACTTTTTTGTGTGTCCAAGACACCTGGTTTTTAGCACCAGGTCATTGTGCAACCTATCAAAAGATGCTGTATACATATTTTTTCTAATAAATCAAAAACAGCAAGGACTTTTTTGGTTACTTTGTATTACACAGTGTTACTGTAGAGAGTCAACATCAGTGAAAATGAACCTTGATATATGTGAGTAATGACAATAACAAAGATAGTGTAAAAAAACATTTCTTAGTGATATATTTCATTCCTTTCATGTTTGTATATGAAGTTAAGTGGGACTAATTTTCAGGGATATTTTTATGTATGTATATATTATATATATTGAAAAATATACATAATAGCCTACATTGGTTGCACAATTCAGTGTTTCAAGCTGATGCAATCTTCAGGTATGTATTATTTTGGGTTGACACTGGTTTTTTAATATTTCTGGTTATCATGAGATATTTTATTGTTAGGGTGGATTGATGCTGTTAGTTATTTATATGAATTGTAGTTTAATTTTGGATTGAATATTATTAACTTCTTTATTGATTTTCATGAAACAAAATAGAGTTACACCCATGATTTCTAAATGTTTCTTCATTTTGATATCAGCATCTGTTTTTAAATTTCAAATTAGAATTTATAATTCTTATTTTCAATTTTAAATGTTAATCTAAGCCTAAATTCAAATTTAAACTACAATTCATTTAAATAATTAACAACAATCCACCCTAACAATAACATGTCTTGCAATAACCAGAAATATTAAAAAAAACGAGCTCAACTCAAAATAATATGCCCCTGAAGATTGTGTCAGCATGAAACTCTGAGTTGTGCAGCCAATGTACGGTATTGTGTATATTTCTCAATATATTAAATAGCTCTGTTATTTAGCATTGAGCATTGTTTTTATTACTCTATAGAGTATATATATATATATATATATTTGTATATGAACACTTGCTTGTACATTTATATATATATATATATATATATATATAAATAAATGCATATTTGAACAGCAATCTTTCTTTTAAACATCTTTCATTAGATATGGCAGACAAGAAAGATTTAATTTTTTTTATTTAGTTTTTCAATTTGGTAGGAGTAAGGGAGTACAAAAATGTTATTAAGATATCGTCTTTCAGTTTTCTTTAACTTGACATTGAATGTATTGGTGGTGTAATGGATAACTGCTTGAAGAGCCAAGTTCCAATTCCACTTGGGTTCATTACATTCACTTATGCACAAATACTCTTGGGAATGGCATGAATCTGCTACTTCTTCCCCAACCCCCCCGCTATGGGTTAATTAATAAGTCTCATATCACTAAATCATTATTATCTCCTACAAATTCTTACAATCTAAATGTTTTCTGGCTTTATATAACCTGCAAAGGATTGATATTCTGTAGAAAACAAATCAATCAAAACAATTGACACTGATAGAATATACCATCATGCTAGTAAGGAATTATTCTCCTGTCGTTATAACCAGCTGTAATCCAATTTTTGATGGGTACTTCAACTAATATATATTTCATGTATGTTTTCAAGTAAGATGTGGCTAGACAAGAAATGCTCTATAAGCTAATTGTCTCTGTATTTACTTTCGCATGAATTGTTCAATGCAATGCTTTAATAATGCACTGAGATTATGGTTTGAATTGTTCTCTCCAACTTGCATAAGAATTGATTGAAAGGAAAATGTCTGTTATCCTGACTACATTCAGTTCAGAAGAATTTGCTAGCTTTAGGGGGGAAAACAGTTGGCATTTGCACAAAGTACAAAACAAATATTTTATGTGAAAAATTTCATAAAAATTCTCAACAGGTTTGTAAAGATACAAAACATAACAAAATCCTTTATTAACGGCAATCATTTTAAAAATACCCACCCCTATAAATGTTTGTGTGTTCATATTTGTTAATATATATTTGTAACGATACAATGTGCCCCATTTAATGTGTATGCAAACAGAAGCTGAGAGATGAAAAAATTATCCAGACACTTGATGACAGAATTGAAATAATCACTTTAAGCATGTCGTATAAACAAGAACAAAATTTACAAATATTATAAAGATATTATTTCCCTATTAACGAGATGCATATTGAAACCAAGAAACTATTTTTCCATTAAAAGCTAATCTATTTCTTTGAAATATATCTTTGAACAAAATGCCTTAGCCATTACAGTGAGGTTTTCATATACAAAAACTAGATGCTTCACTTAAAATTATGTTGGCTTGTCAATAAATCCATAGCCTAAATATTTCTAAAAATGCATTAATTTTACTTAACACATAGTTTCAATGTAATCTCCTTTCTCAATGCAGTTAAATCAACATTTCTTCAGAAATCATATTTGATCAAACAATATACAATAAAAGTTTCATGTCAAATTTCAGTCAAAATCTGCATATTTGGCTATGTACTTACTCATATACCCTTGTGAAAACTTATCAAAAGCTCACAAAATTACATATATTTTAGCAGCCTTATCTATTGTATTTGTCAACTAACATGATCGCAAACAAAACAAAAAAGTTTCCATCTCCACCTACAGCAGAGTGTACAACTCCTTTATTGATTTTAATGTAACATTTTTTACTGACCAAGACATATTTTAAAATTTGTAGAAAAAAACGTTTCAAGTCGTAATGTTATTTTCTTTTCTTTACTATTTTTATTCGTTCACAATAGTCTGTTTCTTCTATTATTTATCTTTCAAATATTTTTATAAACATATTTTTCTCAGATTTTCATGATAATTTTATACTTTTTTCTTATTTATTTATTAATTTCTATTATTGTCATTTAAAACATAATAAATCTTAAAGTTCTGCATTTGATATATATATATATATATATATATATATATATATATATATATATATATATATATATAAGTAAATACAAACTGCTTTATCGAGTGGTTTGTAACCGATTTATCATCTCTCAGTAGCAACTCTGTTTTTGGGCAGAGTGCATTGAGAGGTGACTCCGTCAAAGGACAGAATATCAACTAAGGAAAATTATACTGTGAGGTGCCCAGACCTGGAGAACAGCTGTCCAAGGTTGCTCCTTCTCATTGCACCAGAGAAAGGGGTTGGTGCTCGCACTGAGGCCAGCACAGCTGACGGTTGCAGGGGCTGTGGGCAATTTTCGTTCCTAGCCCAGGTGTACATACTCGGGCTCCCCACATTAAACCAAACTTGGGGGGTTGAGTAAATACAATTACTCTCTCAAGTAGTTTGTAACATCATCTATCATCTCTCAGTTGCATCTATCTTTGGGCAGAGTGTGCTCAGGAAATTTTTGTTCCTAGCCTGGGTGCATGTGCTCAGGCTCCTCACATTAAACTGACGGAAAATAAGGATTTACATACATCAAATCATCTTTAAATTAAGTGGCAGCAGAAGAATTATGGTTGAACTTTTAGAAGGTAAGCTTAAACATTAATTCAATACTTAAATGCAGCGATCAATTTTGAGTTCTTCTGTAGTTTATTGATGCCTATCGCATCTACTCCTTTATAGCTATTGTGATGATGGCCAAACCAAGAGTCCTCCACAGGAGTTAGTTTAAATGTCACCCAACAGGGCAGCTTTTAAGCTAGTTTAAAATTTTAAGCTAACTGCAATTTTGTATACATAAGGAAAATAAGAGTTACTTCTCTTGAACCATGAAAGCAACACTAATGACTAGTATAATGTATTAATATATCTTTTTAACCTCACATAATCTGGCAACCCTGAATCTGAGCTCAACAAAAACCATTCTTTGCACCTAACTTTTCTAGGGCTTTTAAATGATCTATGACTGATTGAAATTGGACCAGTGAGAGCAGAGGAGTTGCTTGGACTCGCACACACACACTATACTACACACACACACTATACTACACACACACATATATATATATATATATATATATATATATATATATATATATATATATATATATATAAAAGAAAGAACAGTAAGATATATAATCCAGATTATATATATATATAAAAGTGAACATAGAAGTCAACACTTAGAGGCGACAGTCTGTTTCAAGCTAGATGCAATCGTCAGGCCTGGTGATTGTATCTAGCAATATATCTCCAAACCTTCATAGAAATAAATGTAAATTTCTTTTATTTAGTACATTTGGGATATTTATATTTTTTTTGAGTAGTCAATTTTTCTAGAAGACATAGATTACATCTTTCTCTTCCTCACCATTGCAAAATTTATTTCTTGCTATCATTTCCCACATAATATCTGATTGGGCTCCATTATCTTTTATTTGCCAGTAATATTTATAGAGAAAGGCGTATGATTTTTGTATTTTTCATTACTCATGTTTAATTTGCCTGCATTTATTGTGAGGCAATTGTAATTCAGTATTTTGTTTTTTTTTATCTATTTAATCCTCTTTTTCACAAATATATTTTCCAAATGTAAAATGGACTGCTCCACTAATTTAACAGAAGGTTCCAAATATTAATATTTAAAACAGTCAGTTTTCAATCCATACCTGCCAATTGGTAACTCACAGTTGTACCAAAAGGTGAAGAGAAAAATGTATATTTATTATTACATACACACAAATATATATATATATATATATATTTAAGGTCTACTATATTTATGGGTGAAAGTGCTCAATATTAGAGATATAACACACATGTAAATATAAAAGTGTACACTGATCTCAACACCAAGCAACTACAGTCTGTTTCATGCTTGGATGCAATGAAAGCTGTCACTACACAGTATTAACCTCAGTGTCCACTTTTATATTTACATTTCATATATATATATATATATATATATATATAAAATTTTATGACCTTTGCTAAGGAGTTTAATTTTTTTCACTAGCTGTGAAAATTAAATTTGTCAAAGTTTGTAGAAATTTAATTTGTAGATTTTACAATATAATGTTAAATATCTTAATAACATGTGTACAAGCTAACAAGGCTCATGAAATTACTGTGGGTTGTAAGTATTAAAAGGTATAAGGTTAGATAATATAAGTCCTGTAAGAAGAAAAAAATCTGTCAAGTTCCTAAAAGAAAGTTAAACTAACAGCTGATTTACATGTAATTCTATATCTCTCATATATATATATATATATATATAAAAATGTACCATGTCCCTTCAGAATATATGGGATTATTGTTCTCCACAGCTTCCTATCTTTTCCCTCATTATCTCTCATTGCAGTATCTATTCCTTTGTCTGTTCCCTCAAACTGTTCAAGTAGGTTACACAACGTTTTCTTTTGCCTTTCATGCATCTTGTGAGTGCTAAATTTTGCAAACCTTCTTTCCTCATAATGTGTCCTATCATTTATAGCTGTCTTTTTTTTATCATTAGCATCAGCATTTTGTTTGTAGTTCCTTTTCTCTTTAGTATATAAGAAAATAAGGAAGTACTATGGCCGTGATATTCTCAACATTCATCAGTAGGACCAAATATCTTTGTTGATAAAAGTATTTTATTCATTTGTTGTCATGAAAATGTCCTGCATTCACTATCAGCCCAGCTCTCGGTTTCTTTGTTTGTTTCTAAAATGTTATTTTTGATTTTTTTTTAGTCCCTTGCTCTTTCTTAAAAGCAGTTTTGGGTTCTTGCTATGCACTTTTTGATTTTCGTGTCACGCTTTCCTTCTTCTATTACTGCTCTCTCTCTCTCTCTCTTGATATCCCTAATGTGTAATTCACACTTTGAGTTGTCCCTTTTGCTTATTACCATGCATGCCACCTTCTTGCTTTCATCAAATAAATTGTCACATATGCAATTGAATTTGCAGTGCATAAGCACTAAGGACAAAATAAAAAACAAAAAAAAAAACAGCTTTCATTGGAGATGAAGTGGCAACAAGTCTCCCTACGACTCCAGCATATTATAGTATTCCAATTGTCTTTCAGTAATGCTATCATCTGGATGGTCTTAACCTTCCTTCGTTTTCTAAGTGATTCAAACATTAAGCTCCGCTGATTTGGGACTGTTAAAGTGCTCCAAAAAATATTAGGGCAGAACCATTAACTTCATGTTTCAGTTTCCCCATTTCACTTCTAATTTTGCTAAAACAGCAAAACCCTCTGACAAGTTTTCCTCATAGTTTTATTTTTATCTTTGCAAGAATTAAATCTGATGTTTTTGGGGGGGAGGGGGCGGGGGCAAGATTTTCCAGCATCATCTTTCGATAAGGAAATCAAAGTTTCTTTGAAGTTTACTCATTTTTTTTTTCATTTTTGGACATGCATATTTTTGAAAATTTGTTTGTCAAAACAAATGATAATATTACTTTATATTGGGCAGAAAATCTTAAAATAAAATATAAAATACATATTTTATACTTCTTGTTTAATATAAGGTCCAGCAGACATAAGGCAGTAGAAAACTATTGCTTATGACAAGGATACAGTAGGTGCAAGCTTGTTTTGGGGAATTTTTTTCAAAATTGAAAAAAAAAAAAAAAGCAAATTTTGAGATTGAGGATAAAGAACACTTTTCTGAAACTTGAAGAATTGAAGGAACTTTTAAAGGCAGATGTAGCATAAAGGACATGAGAAATTAGAAAAAAAACCCAAAAAAACAGGAAATGAATCCTTCAACTTGTTTAACTGATGCACTGGAAGAATAAAAAGGATTTTTTTTTCTGGGCAAGGAAACCAACTGATGCCCATCCTAATACTGCAAATGTGATACAGCAAAACAACTATGGAAGCAGAGGATGAGAAATTCTTCTTTATGTTGCATACTCTCTTCACTTAACATTTCCAGATTCTCACTTGCATCTCTGCTTTTGTCTGATCAGTGATTTTAACAAGTTGAAGATATTGAAAAATTCTTCAAAGTATTCAGTAGCACAAAACTGGAATTGTTTTTATGCAAACTAGTTGAAAGAGGGTGTAAGAAAATGAAAGCAAATACTTTGGTGACTGAATAATGATGCTATGAATTGAGACTAAAAAAAAACAGATGCCGAGAATTTTTGCAAGAATCTTAATTTACTAATATCAAAGTTGACTTTGTCAGCAACCGTAGCAAAAACAAATAAGACTTTTCATACAGGCAGTTATACTTTTTATACCTTTTCCTTTCAGAACGTAGACGATTATGTTTCTCCACAACTTCCTTTTCTTTAATATGTGTCTATTATCATGACTTTTTGGGAAAGATAATGGTTTCTCATTCCTTCTCGATAATTTTAAATTCAGAGTAGTCCTTTGAGACTGGCTAACCCTCCAAAGCTATAAAGCCTAATCTACCAAAAAGTCTCTCAGGTGTAAGTAGGATAAAAAAAACAAAAAACAACAGATTATACCTTTTCTAAAGGTATTAGTGTGAATGCAACAGACTAGGATAGAATTTGAACTCAAGCCTGGTCAGTCCCTTGATGGTTGACCGATTGGGAAGACCAGGTGAGATTGGATGTGTGGATGGAGAAATGGATAAAATGTCTCAGCATTTTTAATTGGTGAGCTGAGTTTCAATTCCCCTCCAGTTAATTGCAAATTTGCACAATTTTTTCAATGGCTTTTTAATATATTGTTTTGAATTCAAAATTGTCTTTTTCCTAGACTGGTTGTCCACCAATGATAGAGAGGCTCAGTTTACCCTGCTATTTAACCCATAGTTGGTTAAAAAAAAAAGTGAGTGGATTCATACCCCTTTCCGAAGGGTATTTGTGTAAAAATGACTGTAACAAATTCAGCTAAAATTGAACCACCCTAACCAAGCAAGAAGATTGGATTTGATAATTGCGAATAAGAGTAAAAAGTGAATGTAAAGAAAAGTGAGAATTGGAAAAATACAAGGACCTTTCCTGGGAGCCGAGAAAAATATGAAACATAAAGGTTAGATTCATGCCCATAATAATAGATAGTCTTATACCATGTCAAAAATACTGGAGATATGGTAGGAATATGACAAAAGGTAGAGATTGTAAAAACTGCAGCATTGTTTTGATCTGCATAGATACTGAGGAGGGTGCTGAAGAGTTCAGGAAACTTGCTGTCACTTAGTTTCCTGTGATGATCCCCAAAGATCTGTGAACATAAAAATGCAGGAATAATAATAATGCTGATGATGATGTTTTGTTTTTTTTCCATTTTTTTTTTAAATATAACCCTTTTTCCTTTGTGGTTATAAAATCAGATCTGCTTTCTATTGGTCATCATCATTGCCAAGCAGATTCTTGACTCTTGCTTTTAATGTTTAGTTATGATGGCCAAAGTATGGTGAGCCTATTATGAGAGGAATTTTCTAAAAAAAACAAAAACAAAAAAAAACAAATTCTTTTTGACTGATTTGCCCTTGCTCTTTGAAAGGGGCTTCATCTCTGTATGTAAAAGCAAGAGAAGAGAACAGATTGAGAAATTAGCTTTTGATGTGGAAAGACGGCCTTTTCTTTACAATTTGTTTTCCTTTTTGATTTTCTTCACACCATCTTTCATTATCACCCAACCTTATCATTAAGACATGAAGGTTTGATAGTATCATTAGATTTGCAGATAGGAGGAGAAACACACTTTTATAACACCCGTCCCACCCCCACTATCAAAAAAGAAAACCCAAAAAGTATACAGATTCACTTTGACCACACTCATCAAAAAGCAAAGTGAAAAACTGAAGAAGCAATGGGATTCATCAAAGTTAGAATTTACTTTACTCTGATTAGAATGGCAGCTCCTTTTTCTAGCTCTTCTCAGCTGACTTAGATGTGAGTGCCGGCAATGGAAAAACTTATATTAAAGAAAGGCTCTTTGAGAAAGTGCTTGATTCACTCATGGCCTTTTTCATCAATAGTTCAGATCTACTGATAAAAGAAAAAGTTATGTGCAGCCCCACCACTACATGCAAATATATATATATATATATATATATATATATATATATAGATAGATAGATAGATAGATAGATAGATAGATAGATAGATAGATAGATAGATAGATAGATAGATAGATAGATAGATAGATGTTTGTATGCCTGTATGTATGGTTAGAAAGTGAATTTTGATGTGAAAACTTCATCGCAATTGCATAATGTTGGATTTATATAATTATAAGAAAATGTACTCTGAGCCAGCTTCTGTAGGAGAAACCACAGTGTGATCTGGTGTGCTGTGGCTTAATGATCTAAAGTATGCCAGATCAGAGGGTTTCTCCTAAAAAGGGAGTTACAGGTTCAAACCCAGTTGGAGAGCAGATTGTCTTTATTGAGTAGGGCAATAAATGTAATTCATATTTTGTTTAAAAAGAATGAGGCAGCAAACTCAAACACGAGTACTCACTAAAAATAACATTTGGAATAATATATTTGACAATGATGCTCACACCCTGTACAAGGCCCGAAGGCTACAGACTGAGGCACAGCTTATGCGAATACGTGGGGTTAATCCTAGACTTGAACAGGTTAAGTCAGTTCCACAGAGCAGTGATTTCTGGGGAGAAGATACTTGAGGGGAACTTACATCTCACCCAAGGGGAATATGAACGGAATGAGGGAGGATCACTACAATGTGGGTGTGGCAGGGCAGGTTTTAAGTGTGAATGTTAGGACTGGTGGAACTAAGGGATGTAATTCCTCTGAACACTTTCTATGCAAATAGTGATAGAGCAGTGAGAGGCTTGCAACAGTGAGAATCATTTGCCTATCTTACATCTTTTAAAAAAGATGTTCAACATCACAAAATAAAGAATTCCAATCAGGTGTTTTAGCACAAATTTATATAAAATATTGTCACTAATATGCAATGTGTTGAAAAAGTAATCAAATCAAATGTCCATTCCAAACCTGCAGAAGTAACTGAAGTGCATTCATATTTCCCAGTCGTTCCAGGGATTGAGGTTCAAGTGCAGCTGAAAGTTAAGATTAAAACTGATTTTCATGAGAGGCAGGTTCTCCTCACTTTTGTAAGTTTAGCGCAATAATATCTTCCTAATCCCTTTCTTTAGATCAAACTAAACTTAGTAAATATTTAATTTTATCTCCTCCCTGATGCACATGAGTGTGTGTTTTGGCGGGGGGTTACTGCCATATATATGTATATATATCTCCTTTAATATTATCTCTGTATAGATATGTATGTAAGTATTATGTAAATACTATTTTATATGTTTACTTTCATCTAAAAAGGAAATATTTCTTTCCTTAAAATTATAATGGAGTACATTGGAATGCCTGCTTTGTGGGTTGTAGGTCAACCATAAAGTCTACTAGCCAACAATATCTACACAAATGAGAAAATAGATGAACACAAAGTAATGACAGAAACACAGAAACTTATTAAAAATTATAACAAAAGCTAATTAATAATGAAATCAAATCCTGGTAGAAACTAACAGAATAGCATTCTTAGAATACCCAAAATTTTAGGCTTTACCTAAAAACCCACAAATGCAATAAAAATGTAAAAAGTATTAAAGAAAATATAATAAAGTATTTAATGCCCAAATAAAGGTCAGAAATTGACATTCATTTTAAAGTTGTATTTTTTTTGTATTTACTCACCCCCCTCCCAAGGTCAGGTTATGACACAAGGTCAGTTTAATGTGGGGAGCCTGAGCACATACACCCAGGCTAAGAACAAAAATTCCCTGAGCCCTCACAACTGTCGGTTGTGCTAACATTGGTGCAAGCACTGATCCCTCTCTCTAGTGCAATGAGAGGGTGCAGCCCGGGCAGCTGTTCCCCAGGGCGGAGCACCTCTCAGTATATTTTTCCTCAGTTGCGGCTGTCCTTTGACACAGCTGCTGCTGGGTGAACTCTGCCCAAAGACAGAGATGCAACTGTGAGATGATAAATAGGGTGTTACAAACTCCTTTAGGTTAATTATATATATATATATATATATATATATATATATATATATATATATAAAG
>OZ038493.1:1845857-1900857 GCA_964036315.1 Acanthosepion esculentum
TTTCTTTGTTCTTTATTTCATACTGTAGTGTCATGTAAATGACTGCCTAATTAACATAGTTAAGGCATAGACTATATAAATGCCCAAGCAGTACGGGTAGAACAACTATTGGTATGCAAGATAAACGACTACTGCTGGGCTGATAAAATACAAAGGAAATCACACTTCATAACACATACTCTTAGAAAACTTTTTCCTCTTGTTTTCTTGAAAATATTGTAAAGCAGAAAACTATAGTGGCACACTGTCTTTCTTAACATGGGGTGGATCATCTAAAAATTGGCTAGTTCCCTCACTTGTTACTGAAGACATTGAAGTATGCACCTAACCTTTGTAAAACAAAGAGTTCTGCATGGGGAACATGTCCCAAGGTACTAGGCTTTAGTCAATCATTATTAGCTTCCAGCCTCAAAGAGCCAGAAACTAAATACCTTTCAATAAACCTGGAACTGACATCCCATTATGGACAGTGCTTTAACCACTTCAGCCATGAAAATCTCATGATTGAGCAAGGCTCAAATCAACAGTTATATTACTGGTCCTCCTTTTAAATGTTGGTTCTTTTTATATATTATGAATTGTATTGAAGCAATTTCATTGTGGAGTCTTTAGATTTGGGATTCTAGACGATTTATTGATAACACATTGAGAAGCTAAATAAATAAAATTCTAACAATCTTTCAGCTTTGAAGCATGAAAATAAGTCCATTCCTGGGGGACATACTTCGTAGGCAGTTCTTCTTCAGAAGGGAGTTAGGATTAATACCTGATGCCCAAGGCATCTACCATAGGGGAAATGATGAGAGGATTGGACAATTTTTTACCTCTGGCCCCATATACACATGAACTTTCACTTTAAATTCTGCCTTGTGCCACGTTCTATTTGAGTGAGCTTTTGAATAAATACTACACCTAAGATTAATTTTCAAGCAGATCCATTAGATTTTACAAGTACAAAATGTACTGTTCATAACTTGGAAGATTGTGTTGCCTCAACCTTGCAAGTGGAAAGGGTTTTCAAAATACCAACATACCTATTACACTATTTACATTGTTTGGACCGTTGTCCTCATCTTTATTGCCATATTCCCAACGTTTCAGACATTGTATGCTCCAGCCTTCTTCAAGAGCATACAATGGCTGAAACATCATGAATATGGCAATAAAGATGAGAACAACGGTCCAAATAATGTAAATAGTGTCAATACTTACAATATGTCATCTCAGAAATAGAGAGCCCACTATAGCTGTTCATGTGCTAATCTTGGAAGTCTGTTTTCCATGGAGAGCCCAAATCCTGTAATTGTGCCACTCTTTCATTCAGACAAAGTTATTTCTTTCTGCTTTCTCTCAAGAGTGTGTTGAAGCAACAATAATAAACTGAATCCAAACTAGCAATAAAATAATCAAGAATACATTATCAAGTTCATTGAGAAAAATCATTAAATCTCCTTGATCTATATTTGTTGTTGACATGAGTTAGCATCAAAGTGATCTGAGCATCCAAACAATGTTTGATATTAAAGAGTGTATTAACCAGGAGGGTTGTGATAAAAAAGCAACAGTAATAAGATGAAGTAAAACTAGCAATAAGATAATAATATTAATAAAGTATCAACCCAGAGTGTTGTGGTACATAATTAATAAAATGGAATAATCCTAATAGTAAAACAACTGTCATAATAAAAACAGTTCAAAAATGTTTTTCAAAATTCTCCAAGGATCAGATCTCTCTCGTCCTTCTCTTAAATCTCATTCCTTCTTGCAACTTTTCTTGTACAAAATGAACAAGAAAAAGATGCCGACTCCTATTTTTGGAGGAGTTTTATAGCTTCTCCACCTTCCCATAATTCTCTCTTCCCGCAATATCCTTCTATAAAAGAAATCACCGCCTGTTGCTGCTTCTTTCTCCACCACCCACCATGAGGTAAGCGACATTCCATTGTCTTTTCTTCCTTCATTCAAACTACAGGCCCCTATAATTCTAGAAAATCATTTCACACAACATAGTTGCATTCCCAGATTGGCGCTTTGCACTCTCTCTGTGGTCTTTGAGTTGGTCTCATTTCATTTCTTCCTCCCCCATGTTCCACATTCACAACCTCATCATCTACATGGACCTTAAATCCAAAATATACCACAGCATACTATGAACGGTCAGGTTGTCAGGTGATTGCAATCTAGTCAGAACCACTCACCCTCTCGCACCCCCTGCTCATTCCATTGTGCACCATGCATTTGGTGGCTTCACCCAAACCTCTTCCCCTATTTGGATTCTGGCCAGCACTTCCTCATTGGTATTCAGGGATATATCTTTTGGGTTCCTCCACTTGTAGGTGAAAATTGACCTTTGTGGCACCATCTTGTTTCACTGTCTGACCTTTGGCACCATGTTGTACCAAAATGTTGCTTCAACAAGCGATATTCCTCCTCTCTTGGCTATTCTTGCTTTCATGGTCCGATGGTGTCATTTCACTATTCCATTTCCCTTTGACTTGTACACTGCTCGGTAGTACTTTCTTATTTTCCATTTTTCAAGCATCACTTGGAGGAGTTCCGAGTGGAAAACCATGCCATTGTCCACTACTGGACCTTGTTCAAGAATCATCTTCTCCATTTCTTCTGCAACCACAGCTGCCATTTCCGCATGCATCTCTCTCCATATTGCCACTCACCCAGGACAACAGTTTATCATCGACAAGTACACACCCTGCAATAATGCGTTATATCAACAGCTAACCTCGTCCAATTGTTTCTCATTCCAATCTCACCAGGATCATACACATTCGAGGCAGAGTCAATCGATTAACATCTAACGCAATTCATGACCACCCTCTGAACTTCCTTCCTTTTTATGAGTGGGTTGCCTTTTCACACCAAATATAGAGCCCTGTCCACTCCTATATGATGCATATCATGCAACTCTTCTAGTTCTCTGGCTCTTTCATTCGTAATCCAAATTCAGATATCAACCCTCCCAGTATTACTAATCTTCGCTTTGCTATCATTTCTCCAGCACCTTCTGTCCATATTCTCCTGCTCTCCTCTACAGTAGAATTCATCCAATTTAGTTCTGTGGCTGAATCAGTCTTTATTTCCACCTCTCTTAAACCTCACTTTCAAACCAAATTAACACCTTTTAGCACAGCTTCTAATTTAGCCACATTGATGTGCTTATAGTTGACATTTTTTCTCAGCCATGCTGCATCTTCCATCACCAATCTCTATGACTACACCTGTAGCAATACACCACACTATTCTTGTTCTCATTTTTGGTATGTGCCATGTCCCAGTCACTTTCTTTACCTCAGCTAAGATCTCCTGCATCACAGCAACAGTTTCATTATCAAGTTTACTTGTTGGTCTTTTTCAAGCAGCTACATACCGGTTTCAGCCATCCAGCAATGGGGTATGCCCCAACAGCTTTCCAAACACCAGTTCACCCTTTCTTCAACTTAAGGGCTCTGGTGTGTCTGCTGTCAATCTGAATTCCTTAAGATGATCCACCACTTCCTCCATTGACACCTTTGCTACATCTATCATTATACCATCAATGTATGATTCAGTGGCTTCTTTTGTTTTATAATCCTTCATCAACACAATTTTTAGGACCACTGCCATCATTTTTGGTGCAGCAGGAGTCTGAACCCCAACCAAGTCAGGCAGTAAATTTCCCCTTTATAGTGCAACAACTAGTAGTGTCATAATTTCTCCATGACATGTAACTGCAGGCAGGCTGACTTAAGGTCCACGACCATAGTTCCTCCCACCAACTGCCTTTACTTTCTCATCTTGTTTTTACACACACACATTGATTATGTCACTCCTGAAAGTCTAATACTCGCCTGACTTTTCCTTTTGTAGCTTGGACCAATGCTATCAATAGTAATACTCCTTTCACTTCACTCTTCCACAGCAAAAGAATACTCTCAGTAATCCATCTTTCCACCTCCTTCCCAAACTCTACTCTTTTTTCTTCTTTCAAGGAATTCTTGTAGTACTCCACCTTATTTTTTTTCAATACTGGAGACTCTCCTATACAATTCTATTCCATGGCCCATTTCTTTCTAACAAAATCTGCTGTGAAGTCCTTGTCTTCAATTTTGCAAAGGCTCGGAACTTGGGCAGTTGCGGCACAGTGTACCTCTCCAAACTTTACCTCGCCATTTTTTTTTTACAGTGGCACCTCCCAGCTAATTGATCATGTTTATTCCTACAACCATCAATGATGCAATCAACAATAATTGCCTCCATTTTTATCCTTATTCCACCTACTTTTATCTTCATCTGCCAGGTTCCTTTACATTTTACCTCCTTTCCATCCACTGCATTCACAGTGCCACTCCTCCTCTATCCACTCACAAGATTAAGAAAAGTGGTTGTGCAGCTGCTATCACACCACCCACTGACATTTCTATGATTGGTAGAGGTCACTACTGCATCTTCGTTCTTTTGACAAGGTAGCTACTGTCACAGAAGATCCCCCTTGCTCATTTCCTTGACATTGAGGGCAATACCTCACAATATGCCACAATCTCTCACAATTGTCACACAGTGCAGCCCCTTACAACCTCTAATTAGAAGCTCAATGATTCCATATGACCTTTGTTTTCTTTTGCTCTTGCGCTTTGTAAAATCTCTGCCCCTGTTCTGGGCTCCCAAAGTCTTTTGCAGACTAAGAGCCTTGCATTCTTGAAGCTTTCTTTTTAGCTTTAATTGAAAGCTAACGGATTAAATGTACTATTTCCAGTAAGCAAAATATTCTGGTGTATTTCAAATAGAAATTATATTGATTGGAATTTCACAAGATCGTCCATTTTTTACATTTTGACACATCTGTAAACAAAAGTTAATTCTCAGTTTTAAAATTCTTCCAAAAATATATATTTGTGACACATTATTTGAGGAAAATTAGCAAATTTAAAGTTAAATTTATCTTATTTGAAACAAATGTTACTTATAACATAAAACATAATATACAAGCATTATATAAAGAAAATATAGTTTTCACTTAATAACAATATCACCTAACCACTTTTAAGTAATGCAGAATTTTAAACAATTTAAATTATAATTTTTAAAAAAAATTAATTTGAAAAAAAATGAACATTTTTTTTTTACATTTTTCAGACTGTTTCCTCATCTTCATTGACATATTCACAATGTTTCAGCTGTTGTACACTCCAGCCTTCTTAAGGTGATTGGAATTTCAAACTGGATCCTTTATTTCTTCCACGGGGGTAGATTGTTCTAGTTCCATGTGCCATGCCTCTCCCGGATATCTCAGTTATCTCCCTTTAACTCAGCTCTCCAAGCTTTTATCCACTAGGCCATGTATCCTCCCAGTGGATAAAGGTGTTGGTTAGATCCAGTGACTAGACCCAAAGAGTTGCGAGTTCAATACCAGGCTACAGCAGTGTTGAACCAAAAACCACAGCATACAATGGCCAAAACATTGCGAATATGGCAATGAAGATGAGGATAACAGTCCAAATAATGTAAGTCATAACATCTCATCTCAGAGATATAGACAGATATGAAAACAATTCTTTTTTTTTTTCTTAAGAAAACAGTGTCCTTAATAAATCTTATTTGTAAAAGCAATTAAAAGCTTGTCTAATTAAATAATGTCATAGTTTTATTGTATTCAGGAGCATATTTTCATAAAATCTGTAGTAGTTTGAAAAACTGATGATTTACATTCTCCAAGGAATCCTGCTTTTCACTAATAAAACAAATTTTGAGATTGCAATTTCTTGTATTTTCATGAAATTGAATAAGTAGGTGGGTAACATATGTAAAAAAAAAATATATTCTTTTTACCAAGATTTTCTAAAAAAGATTTCAAAAATACATTCATTCATTTGTGAATAAGTCCTGAAAGTTTCATTAAAATTCAACAATTATTTGATTTTTGCAAGAACTTCTAAATCTGTGTTTTTCATCTGCAAAAAAAAGAAAAAAAATATTTAAACCCAAATTTTGAAAATGCCAGAAATGATTAAAAGCTTTAACAAAATAATCAAAAAATACTTTCATTTTTCCTCTTAATAATAACAAACATTTTGACTATAAAATTTTGTTTTTATTAAGTTTGCAGCCTTCTTTTCATCATGCTATGCTTTTTTTTCAGTGGCAAAGTGGAGGTGCCTAGTTTAGTAACAGTTGCCTTGATCTTGATATTGTTTGAAGTGGCAAAGGAAAACTGATCTTGAAAAAACAGATTAGAGAGAGAAAAAAAAATCTTTTTCAAAATTTTCATACCAATCATGCCATAAGGCTATGACATATTTAAACGGGGTGAAAATCAGTAAATGGTCCCTGGGCTTAGATTCTCTGACCTGCCAAATTGGAGACACACCTGATCCTCTCAGTAGTGTCACACTTGACTGAATCAATTACACAACATCAAAATACTTCTCCAGTAAAAACAAATCTTTTGAAAGACGAGATGAAAATATGAAGTGGCGTTGTTATCTGTGAAATGATGAATAACTGATACCTTTTGTATCAGTGCGTTTCTTTGTAACGTTTATAAACCTGCTTCAAGGATTGAACTCACAACTCTTACGTAACTTGATCCAGTTAACTACTCAGCCATGTATCTATAAGTAATGCAAAAGAAATCATATGCTCTAGTTTAATTGAAGATACCAGCAATCTCCCAACAAAAACAAATGGACTAGATAAACTTAAGTGATACAAGATATCCTCTCTAATATAGAGACGATATTTTGTTTCACTGTTTAATAGTAATGATGATAGCGTGGAAGAAGAAGAAAAAAAAATCACTGGACAGTAACCATACATTATCTGAGATACAAACAGTAATTAACTGGAAATGTCTTTTAAAAAAAAAAAAAAAAAAACGAAAACAAAACAAAAAAAAACAAAAAAAACAAAAAACAAAAAAACAAAAAAAAAACAAAACAAAAAACAAAAAAAAAAAACAAAACAAAACAAAACAAAAAAAAACAAAACAAAACAAAAAAAACAAAGCAAAACAAAAAACAAAAAAAAACAAAAAAACCCACACATCTTGAACCTATTAACAAGTATAATCTAGTTATTTAAATAGTAGTATATATGATTTCTTTTTTTAGAAAAATACCTCATAAAACCACACTTAGTATGAAACTGACTGCTATATTTGGTTCAGGTTCTGATTCTGTGTGTCTGTTATAAAAGGAGGCAGGCATGTGAAATCGGATCAATAAGTCTGTAGTTTGACAGGTAGCTAGTAGCCAAATTTTAATCTGAAGTTTACACTATACAATGTTTGATCTATGTGATTAATAGAGAAGCATTAGGCTAAGTGCATTAACAAGGAAAGATCTACTTTTATTTGCAGAGTCCCTTGAGGAGTTTGATGAATATGGCACTCCACAATTTCCTATCATATGTAGCTCTTAATCTGGTTTTTTGTTACTTCTCCTAGACCTCATCCATTTACTCAAAATCTCTAGGTAGGCTATGCATTATTTTCCACTTTCCCTCTTGCCTTCAATCTGTCCTGTGAGTGTCAGATTTTCCAAGCCTTCTTTCCTCATTATGTATCCTGGAAATTTCAATTATTTCTTTCTAATGTCAAGTGTTCTAAAACTTTGTCATTGCTCATATGTTTGATCCATGGTATTCTCAGCATACTTCTGTAGAACCACATTTCCTTTGTTTCATATCTATTCTTCTTCTGTGAGGAGATTATCAAACATTCCTTGCCACATAGGAGGACTGATATGACATAACAGTTCAGTACTCTTTTTACTGTTTCTAATTAAATGTTGTAATGTAAGCTAGGAGCCTGTTCAGATTGATGTGAAACACCTAACTGATTTCCCTCAACTACGGGGATAATAAGGAGAGAGAGAGAGGAAAGAGATGGAAGGTAACACAAAATAACACTGCCTCGGAAACTACAGCAACTTCAGGAACGAAAACCCCACAGGATCAACTTCACATTGCACCATGTCTTGCCAACTGTGACTCCTGTTTTCCCCCAGCTTTTATTGGCATGAGACATCTTACAAAGACCTGCATCTTGACCGGGTTGCAGAGGGGTTCGTATGTAGACATGCCAAATGTCTTGCTGCTAGCAGGAAAAACCCAGATGTAACTGGTGTTGACAAACATATTACGTCTGTACTGATGTGCACTCTCTACACTAAACACCCCCTCCCGGTCATCTGAACACAGATACAACAGCTTGAAGTGGGTCTTTTTCTCTCTTGATTTGTTGGCACAGTCAGTGGTGAGGTGTCATTTTTGAGGGTTGCATTGTACCAGGAGGTGGCCTCTTCAACATTACACTTCATCCTGGCTACAATCCTCTTGACACTTTTGTGACACTGCTCCATTATTCCATTCCTGCCAGGACATGTGTGCATCAAAAGCACAAATATATGTCTCATCCATGCACAAAGTCTAGAATTCCCTGCTATGAAATGCTGTGTCATTGTCTGTGTGTATCTCACATGGTGGTCCCCTCTCACAGAACACAGACTCCAGCTGATGTATGATACTCAATGAGTCTTGATGGTGTTAACAGCTGCCACACAGAAAAACATGACAGGCCACAATCTGTTAATGTTAGGTATTAAGAGCGACAATAATGAGTTTTATCTATGCTGAGCTGTTAAACTTGCAGCCCGCCCTTTTTCTAATGGACTGGCACTGGATCTATTGTGGTACACACAGGTCCCAATGGCTGATTTTACCATGGCCTTTGTTATGAAAAGACAAACCCTTCTCACAAAATATGTAATATGCTGTACTCTTGGAGGCCCAATGTGTTGATGTACTTTCATTACCTTACTGGAACTCATGGTATTGTGGGGAACAGCACACACCTGCTGCACAGGTTCAGCCCTCTTTCTGGCAATATTGAGCTACCTTTTGGGTATATGGATCATCTTGTCTGCCAAGTTCTGGTTTTATACAACCAGCATCATGTCAACAGACAACTTATAATCTTGGACCAATTCCTTCACTGCGCTCAACTTTCTTCACACTAGCATTTCACTCGCTGCTTTGGCATGTAACCTAGCTCTATCTGAGAGGGTGTTAGACAACCAGTGGTACACACACATAAGGAATTGGTTTTTATGTGCATATTCTTTGCATGCCAAAATGAGGGCAAAATTGAGGCATTTGATAGTAGCATCCTGTTCAGCCAAGTTGATATGTTGGATGTCGTTTGTTGGCCAAAGCCAACATGCATCCTTCAACATCGCAGCATACGGCCATCTACACTTGGGGAAATGATCCACCAGTTTCCCCACATAGTGAAAAGACATTCCACCAAGTCATATCAAGGACATTTCTGCATTGACCATAGTATCATAGTGTGCTACTTTCCCCCCAGACTTCCAGTTCAAGCATTGCAAGCTCTATCCCTCCAATGTTCTGGGTCTTTACACATCAGCTCATACTGGGACTGATTTTTCCCTGGCATGTTCTGCAGATATGATGCTCTCCTAACCCGAACACCTAAACAATTTTTTCCCAACAACTACAGGGATAATAGGGAAAGAGGGGGAAAGAGATGGAAGGTAAAAAAACAAAAAAATAATGCTGCCTTGGAAACCACAGCAACATCTGGAACAAAATACCCACTGGATCAACTTCACATGGCACCATGTCTTGCCAACTGTGACTCCCGTTTTCCCCCAACTTTTATTGGTATGAGGCATCTTTCAAAGACCTGCATCTTGACCGGGTTGCAGAGGGGTTCCTATGTAGACATGCCAAATGTCTTGCTGCTAGCAGGAAAAACCCTGGACGTAACTAGTATTGACAAACATGTTCACGTGCAATCCAAGGCCTATTTTGTGTCTTTACTGATGCATGTTTGCCACATTAAATTCTGTTTCTTGACACTTTGCTTAGTTTTTAGAAGGTATCTTTCACTATCCATCCTCTGTTAAAACATTTCCTCCTACATATTGAAATTTCCGCACTTGTTGGATTTTGGTATTTTCCAATTTGTAATTTGCATGCTGAAAAATGAATATTTGTTTAGTAAAATTCTACTTCCATCATTGTGCAATTAATGCAACTATGTAAAGGCTTCCTTATCAAATATGAGGCATTATAAAGCAATAATTGTATAATTATAAAAACATGGTTGCATAAGGTGAATTTGTTGATCTCTTAGCTAAAGATGAACTGACTCTTATACTAACCATAGACTTCTATCATGTTCTCAGTATATATCTATTTTTATTAAATATATTAAAACTTTCAGACTGTTTGAATCCAGATTTTGAACTTTAAATATAAAAGAAATGCAAAATGACAGATTTCCAGTGATTTTTAATATAAAAATGGAAAAGACACGTCTTGATTCCTGGTTTCTTTAAATTCTATAGATTTTATGACAACTATTTTTAACTGTAATTTTTTTGACCAATGATATTGATTTGGCTGGAATAAATGAACAAATTGTCATGTCATAATGTTATCAGATGTTGGGTAATAAACATTGCTCATCTCTGAAAACTGCTGGACTCTCTCTCCCTCCCTCCCTCCTTTGTAATCAAAATATCGGCAAAAATAAGAGTTGTCAGAAATTTTGATTAAAACATCAGTTTGTCTCCCGAGAAGAAAAGAAAAAGACAAAAGAATTGACTATTAATGAATTTTTGAGATTTTCTAATTTGCATCTGTTAATCAATCATGTTATAGTTTTTAAAATATGGTTCCAAAATATTGACAATGTTTACTTTGTGATTTAGTTTGAAATAACATGCAATATACAAATATAATATGAAAATAAAATACATAATTTATTCAAACCAAAACAAGATAACCTCATACTTATAAAATCACTTGTATCCAGCCAGCATTAATAATTCTGTAGAACTGAGTGTTTTGTTTATTTTGCCACTATATCTTATGATGAGGTATTCGTACTTCAATTTTTACTGGTAATAAAAATTTCTAAGTTTTTTCTCAATATTTCATCGATTTCTTTCCAGCTCTCTGTTGCCTTTTTGTCTCTTGTCTTATTTTCTCATTTATTAAAGTTTTCATGCAACTTGGAAACAGTCTAAGTAAACTCCTTTGTGTTGTTAGCACAGTATTTCAGAAATCCATTCTTTGGCCTTCGTCATGCATAATATAATTCATAAAAAATAACATTTCCTCAGAAAATGATTGACAAAATTTTTTTTTTTATATATAACTACCTGATATATGTAAATTTACAAACCTTTTTTTCCTCTCTCCATTTCCTGAAGAAATAATTTTTGCTCTCTCTTCTGTTCTTTTACTGAAGTACAGATTCCATTGGTCTTATATAGGAATAAAGTAATGCTGCCAACACTTGAGTGTGAACATAGATAACCACTGAGCAAACACAGGCAATTCCATTTTTGAATTAAGTAGACCATGTGACCATAGAAGAAACGTATATATGTAGGAAGTAGCTGACGACTAACGATCATCATTCTAGTCTATCCTCTATTACTATTTGAATCAGCATTTCTATTCTTTCCTTTATATTGTACAGATCGCTATTTCTAGTCTATCCTCTATTACTATTTGGACTGCTATTCTCTATACTATTTCACTCTACGGATTACTATTTGAGGAAGTATTATTGAGCAAGTACCATTAGTTCAGGATTATTTGAAGGCATCTCACAGCAGTATTGTTCAACTGCATATTATAGTTGTATCTGCGATTACAAAGTCTCTACTACAATGAGCATTACAAAAATGACAAGGAGTATTGTCATCACAAAAGTGACGAGTGTTCACTGACACCCTAAAAACTGTAATACAGCAAGCGCAATAAGTGAGCAGTACTAAAAAAGAAAACAAAACAAGATAAAATCCCTAAACATGGACAACAGAATAGAAACAATCTCTGCCCCAAGAGAGTAAGGAAAAAATTCATTTAAAAATTTCATGAAGGTTACTCTGATTGAAAGACACCTGAAGAATGCGCTTCAGCTAAAACATTGTGAAATATGGCAATGCTAAGAACATTAGTCAGAATGGAAAACTCTTTGTGCCAGAAACTGAAACAAAAATGAAAAAAGTCTTTGTTTGAACAAGTTTTGGACTCTGCTAGTGACCCTTATCAAAATTTATACTAAATAAAAGTAAAAGTATTTCATGAATGACATTTCTTTGGTCTTTTCATTTTCTCATTTGTAAAATCAAAGATAACCTTGAGGTAAAAAGAAAACGTACAAAATGGATAGAGTGTCAGTAAGTAAACACTTGACAACCCCCTCCCCAGTGATCCTCAGTAAATATTCTCCATGGTCACAAATAAAATATGGCTCTTTCATTTATTCTTATAGATCTGCATAAATCATGCTATGTGTTTTGTGATTTTTTTTCTCTTCATAATAATCCTAATCTACATCAGGAAAAATGGTTCATCACCCAAGTCGAGTTTCTCATCATTATTGCTTTTGATTTTATTCTACTCTTTGTTTTGGTTTTTTTTTTTTGGTTTTTTTTTGTATTTGTTTAGCTTCTGATGTGAAGTGCTTTGTCAGGAGTATTGGGGCAGTCACTTGTCTGTAAACCATGTTAAATACGGTCCATATCAGATTGCATAGGATCATGGAAAAGGATCTGATCATCAGAGATTTGGAAAATGAATATGGGTGGGGGTGAAATGCTGGTTGAGCAGGAATGATTTAAGACCTGAGTATATTAAAACACAAATCTCCACTTAAACATAAAACCATTTTACATTTGGACACTACTAAACAGGGAAACCTTTAAGCCAGGCATTATGATGTGTTGATGTCTATGTCCACAGCATTTATATCTACAAATGCTCTATCTCTGATAGCGAGCCCTCTTCCACCAATAAATATAACAAATTTTAAACTAAAATATATAACATAATTAAATGTTCAGTTACCTGTCCCTACTCAGAGTTCCATGGAGTTTACATCTACTTATCAGAAAAGCTTGATTGTAAAAAGTTTTACTATCAAGTCCACTGATGAGTAGATATTAGTTCCATGAAACTGAGTAGGGACAGATAAGTGAACATTTAATTTAATTTGTTACTATTATTATGCTCTATCTCTTGATATTGAATGCATTAATTACAATTGTTGCCTTATGAGCATTATCGTCCAAGAAGACCTTTTCACCAGTTTTATTTATTCGTGAATAAATAATGTTTTTTTATAGTCCTCACCATTTTTCTGGTTTCCAGGAAGAATTAAATGGTTCAGTGTTTTGAATGTTTTTGGCTTTCATAATTCAAGAAAATATCAAAGAATCTTTTCTTGTGGGTCAACAGGGCTGTGCTTGTCAGTATGCCTTTTTGACGATTTTCTCTATATGACACTTGAAAAGTAATCAGCATACATTAGACAATTTATGAAAACTCATTGATTTTCAATCCAACCTGCATAAATAAACCAAACAAAAAGCACTGTACATCTATTATTTTATCTATGAGATTCATATTTTACTACTTTTACTTATTAAGGAAGGAGATTAACAGGGGAAAAATAAATATTTGTTGGGTAAAATAATTGTTTTCATTATTTATTGATGTACTTATAGAATGACTTGACTTTATAAATGAAAATAAACTAGGATTTGCTGTGATTGTTACAGTTCCTTTCACATCTTCAATGGGTGGGGGGCAGGTGGAAAGCCCTCAGTCCTATGCTAGTGATGTTTTAAGTGGAGTGTAGTGTGCACTTTACTGACTTGACCCTTAAAACCAGAAAAGTGGCTAGTTTCCATCTCTTTGACAGTTGGAGGCTTTTGTCACTCTTTCACGAGCGATCTGTGCAAAGTGAATTCCTCATTTTATTATACAGAATATTTTTTTTTTGTTTTATTTGTTTACTAATAAATTTCAACTTTTTACAAAGTCCCACCAGCCCTCCTTATTCCTTGTTTTTTAGTTCTCCCAGCTCCCACTACATGAGAAATCAGGTGACTTTTGGTAATTTATTGATATATTAGATCTCTAGCTGCTTAGACAAAATATTAATGATAAATATTACAAATAATTATCTTAAATATCATTTAGCTGTGTTTGTTTTGTTTTTTTTAGTTCCTTTTCAATTCGAACATATACA
Source organism: Acanthosepion esculentum (assembly GCA_964036315.1). Lineage (NCBI taxonomy): Eukaryota > Metazoa > Mollusca > Cephalopoda > Sepiida > Sepiidae > Acanthosepion > Acanthosepion esculentum. Next base: position 1,859,929 of record OZ038493.1, read on the forward strand.
GACGTACGATACAACTCGGTGTCTGAGGACAAAGATAGAACTTCAGAAAGTCCCAGGACAAGAAAGATTGGCTTTGTCCACATGAGGGAACTAAAATTGATTTTGTTTTTAAACAAGCATTGTGTGAAAAAAGTATAATACAAGCACTAATGGATAATTAGCTAATTTAAATATTTTCATTGGCTGAGACCAAGAACCATGAGAAAACCAATTTTTTTCTTTAAACACGTGTGTGACGCCAATATATGTTGGGAGAGAGAGAAATAAACCATTAATTCTGGATTTTTATAAATATACAATTAGTATTGTTTTAATTTGTATTAATTGGATTGTTTTTTTAAATCTATAATTAACACCAGATTTTTTTTTAAGCCTATAATTAATTCTTGATTTTTATAATTTTATCTGACCTCAGTGGTCATGAATGGGTTAATGTCCTCAGTAAGTGCTTTGCTCATTGTGATATTTGTACCTGTATTTGTTATCAATCACTTTTTCAAATGTTATACTTAAATGAGGCAATTCCTCCCCCCAGGATATTTTTAGTAAAATGCATAAAAGATTATCTTGGCTCACCATTATCATATCTGGACTGACATTTTTTCACTCTTAATTTGGGACATGTTTGCCTACATTTAAATACAGATTAGAAAAGGTCATGACCTCACTCATCATTTCATAAGGGATTCTATTTTGGTGTTGAGACTAATTTTGCCAATTTTTTTTTTTTTTTTTTACAGTAAGGTTCACCTTGTACAAGGCCCAGTGGCCACTCAAGATAGAAGGTTATGTTAGGAGGCAGTTTGTACGGATAGTAGAGAAAGGTAATGGTTAACCCTAGACTTGAACAGGTTACGGTTGTAGTGATCAGAGAAACATCCTCTTGGGAAACAGTTCCACAGAGCAGTGGTTTATGGGAAGAAGAATACTTCTCACCAATGGAATACAGAGGAAATGTGGATGATTTGCTCCAATATAAGTGGCATGGCAGGTCCTAGCCATGAAGGTTAAACCTGGTGGAAACAAGGAATGTAATTCTTCCAAGCACTTTCTATGAAAGTAGTGAGAGCAGTGAGAGGCTTACCACATTCCACCTGTGAGAGGCTTACCACATTCCGCCTGGGAGAGAGAAGGTGGAGAATGGAAAATAATTTGTCTCTCACAAGGATGTAGAGATGTTTTTGGACTCTATTGAGGCTGGAAAGTGCAATCTGTGCAGCTCCCACCCACATATGACAACAGTACTCCATTCTTGGCCTGATGTGGTTATTGTAAATGTAGAGGAAAGCACAGTCAGGTACTTACAAGAAGCCAACAATTTTACCTGCATCTTTTGCAATGGCTTGTATGTACAAGTTCCACTTGTGGTCAGGTGTGAGTTTAAGGCCCAATTCTAAAATCGAAGTCAAAATTATTGTAGACATTCAATTACAATTTCTTTTGTTTCTAATGGAAATTAAAAGTTTCTTTGAAACTTTATCCCAGTTAATTTATTATTGCAGATACATCAAAACAAATCTTTTATTGAATAGAAAAATACAAATCAGTGTCATATAATGATTTCTTGCAGTAAAATAACAAGTGAAATTGATATCTGTGCTTATTTTATATAACTACAAAATAACACAAGGGAACATTATTAGTAATTTTGACTAGTTTTCCTTTCATCTAATTTTCTTGCTTTTTCTTTTTTTTTTAAATTACATTGCTCAGGCCATTTTATATTCTATAACTTAACTAAACAGCATGGATTGGAGATAAAGAATTCACTCCTGATAAGATTTGAACTCCTATCCTTGGCAGCCGGGTCTGACTAGCACCAATATTCATCCTTCAAACTTATCACTATATTCATATCTGATTTTATGTCACATATAATTTGTTCGCAACTCATAGTAGTCGACATATCTTAAACAGTTTAGATTTTAGATAAAACATTGTGAAAAATATAAGATAAAAATATATATCAAAATAATAATGAATGAATAACAACACAGAAAGCTGAGAGAGGGTAGAATACATTTCATTCCTAAAGGAATGCCATCAGACAATGTAACACTTTATTGATGGAATCAGTTCTATATACAGAAAGAGAAAATACAATAAAACACCAATGACATATTAAAGACAGTGTCATTAATTTTAACTCGTTTTTATTTCATTATTTTTTTTTTATCCTGCCTCACTTTCTTTTTTAACCCTATCAGCCATTAAAAGATGTTTTGTTGAGTCTCTGGAGTCCTAACTGAATTGATAAAAAATCTGCATATGAGACATTATTATAATCAAATTAATATATATTTAAAGACTGCTGAAAATCAAGTCTTACAAGTTGATTTTTATATTATAGTAAATTGATTTCTCTTTCAAATGTTACCAAATTTAGTTTTCTTTGTATTACTGGTTACGAGATAGGATTTTTTAAATCTACATCTTAGTAAAAATTCTTTATTGAAGTAATCTTATTTACCACTTCCAGGTGGTAAATTATATTCTGGTCCATTTGTTGCCAAAATATTTGGAAGCTTCAAGTCTTCAGTCAACACAGACCAATGCAGCGTTAAAATGTCAACATCTTCACTGGAACCATTGTCATTGCCATCAACATTCCTGCTCTCTTTATTGTAATCCTCATTGGGGGTTATCCAAATCACTGCTATCATCGCTTGTAATGTTGATGTTCTATTCATCAACAAAACTACTTCACTTTCTCTATCTAACATGATTCACTAAAAAAAACAAAAAAAAAACAAAAAAAAAACAACAATGTGACAGAAATCCTGAAGTTCTCAAAATTTCAAATCAACATGCCACTTTTGTGACGCCATTTTGTTCAATGACATTTGTTCATATGGCAAATGAAGCTCAAGAGTTGATCATGTCACAGGTATTAATACCATGCACTAAAATACAATGTAACCCAATTATGAGTGCATTCAGGTACTCCTGGACTGTGTGGAGCCTGCAGGAACATTTGGGTGCTTCCAGCCTCAAATGGGTTAAGTAAGTAGGATAGATGTTCTGTGACTTAAATGTATATACCTCTACGTACATAAAAAATATCATGTTACATAATTTTGTATTTTTGTGTGTGCATAACAGTTTCCTATGTCAACAGAGGATAAGTGGCACTCTATATAAAAAAATGTCATTGTCAGACCAAATTGATGCTCAATGGCTGGGGAACCAAGGCAAATTTATCCCAGAAGAAAGTAATCACACATGATACTAGATGTCTAAAGAAATTACTAGAGGCAACATTTTGAATGACTAGGTCGGAGACAATTGACAGGAGCTCTACCACATTTAAGAACCATTTGCAGATGACATCTCTGCTTGTTTGGTCAAATTCTGTTGCTCCCCCACAACAAATCCTGCCAATCAAGTAGCTTAATGGACAGGAACAGTTAAAAAGTGAGCAACCCAAGATGAGCTAACAATAGGCACTGGAATCAGACCGCGTCTGACACAAGGTGAAATGTTGCGAGCAGGGACAACAATTTACTGAAGGCATTTTCCATTTCAAAAAAATCAAAAGTTCAATATGTCAAAGCAAATATAACACTAATATATTTTGCTTCCAAATTCACAGAAATCTATTCAGATGCGGGGGGGGGGGGGGAATAAAATCTCACATACTTCAATTTCTTAACATTTATTTGTTTTGATGAAACCAAAACACGTGTCCTTTGCTAATTTATCATCCAGATTCTGCAAAATTTCATGAAAATAAGAACTTTTTTTTTTCTTTTTTTAAATCATTGTTAACTTAGAGGTAAACAGAAACACAGATCAACAAATTGGAGGAGGGGGGGATGTGTCCCCCCCCCACTCAATATCTTCCAAATCTAGATTAACTGATACAGCCACATAATTCTCCAGACTGATTTGGTTTTAGATTTCCAATTTCTGAGTCATACTCTCTAATCTGGTAAAAAATTAGAAGAACGTCCACAAACAATGTTCATGAGAATGTCCATCCCATACCAGAGATGGACTAGGTTCATATGTTACCTTGGAATACAAGCAATCAAATCTCAAACAATATTTTTGCATATGAGCTTTTTTTGTAATTGATGATATCACTGGTAGGATTTATTAATTAAATACATCAAAACTCATGATTGCCTAATAACGACACGACAAATTCTATTAAAGAGGTTAATAAGACAACGATAAATATTGCTTATATGCTGACTGCATTTAAACTTAAGGTTTAGGTTTTTCTTATTGCTGCCCACTGATATTACCAGTACTCCAACCTTTCTGCTTCACTTATTTCCTGTACCAAATTAAATATTTTTCAATTTTGAATCTAAAATATCTTCTAGATAGTTTCTATACTTTGTACCTGTGTTTTGTAAGGCAAGAAAATTGAATAGTCAGCAGGTGAGGAATTACAGGTCTAAATTACAGAATAGTACAGATCGGTGGGATGAAAATCAGGCGGGAATTGTCATTGCAGATGAAACAAAACTATTATACAGTATGGAAAAAGAACAGCAAATTATGGGGGAGGATAAAATTTCAAAAGGATGTTACAAAGGTCTTGTGAAGAATTTACAAAAACTGTCCCCAAGCATTAATTGTAAACTAGAGCAATGCCATTAAATATTAAAATCTGGAATTAAATATCTGAATATCTGTCTATATCTCCAAGATGAGGTACTGTAATTATTTACATTGTTCAGACTGTTGTCTTCATCCATATTGTTATATATCAATATGACACTAAAGATGAGGACAACAATCTGAAAAATGTAAATAATGTAAATAAATAAATATTTTTCCTATCATGAATTGTTTTTGATTTTGTAAACTGCACAGTATAGTAGGGTCAGTTGTGCACTGTGATAAAAGAGCACCATGATGCAATTCACTCTGCCAGAAATTTGGAAACAGCATGCTGTACTGTTTGGCATTCATGCCGGGAACTCCAATACAAACATTTCAAAATGTTTGGATGTCAATCTGAGGATAGTGCAGAGGATTCAGAAAGAGTTGGAGGAGTCTAATGGTGATTACGAAGGTATGGCAGCTTGAAAAACTCACTCGAATCATTTTCTGATAAGAACACCCTGAATTTGTTGATGCAGACCTCAAGCTCAACATGAAGGCCTACATGGAGATCAACAAAATTCCTTGTAACACCAAAGATGAACTGAAGGCAAGGATTATGGCAACATTCACCAACTTAAACTAGGAGACCGTCCAGAAGAGTTGCAGGAAATTCTGAAGTCATCTGGAAGCCATGGTTAAAGCCAATGGCGATTTTATGGAATAAATTTACTCTTTAGTATTTCAAGATATTTCTGTGTAATTTTGGTAAACATATCTGTTAAAATGAGATGTCAGTGTTATTTTCATTTTTGCATAATGTAGATGACAATTTATCCATCGCACTACGCATGTTTGAAAAAAAAAAAAAAAAAAAAAAAAATGTATTTCTTCCTGGTAATTAATAAATAATTTTTACTCTGGAAATGCAAAAAATGGATTGTCCAGATGTTATGGATTAACATCTGGATTAAACAGTGCAATTGTGTTTTCATATATATATTCTGCCAAAAAATTTAAAAAATAAACAGACTTTTAATCTTTCTAATTGAATAACATTTTTAAATGTCAGCATTGGGATTCATCTATCCCAGTGCAGGAACTCACAATCATAGGTAACTCGCTCTTAATATTTAAACATGATCACCAAAATTTCCACAGCCATAGAATTTGCACCTGTATTTTGTATGCTTTCCCATGTGGCAGAGATCCCCAAAATGAGGACCCTGATCTCCTATATATGTGCTTCTGTGTGGCACTTGTTCACAATACCACTTTTATTTTCCTTCTGTAATGTTCTAAAATGTAACGTTCGATCAAATATCCGAAACCATTCATAATATCCTCACTGAACGTCCCTCAGCTAAGCCTTCATATTTGCAGTGACTTCAATATTCACCACAAACGGTGGTTAATCCAGTCAAACAAAAATCAGCAAAGAAGGCAAATACTGCTAAGATTTCTCTGTTGCCTACAAACTGACAGAGCAATGACCTCTTCATGCACTGAAAAATGCTTTGCTAAAGTTTTAAACCTCACCCCCCTGCACTTCAGATCATTCACTAGTCAGTGTCAAAGTTGAACCCAAAGCAAATACATCCCCTGATGTGACATTTCATAAAACGATTTTTCAATACACAAAAACTGACACGGACAGGTTCATATCTTACATGGTAGAAACTTCTCTCTTAACTTTCTTCAAACGAACTCTGCCTTTACAACTGCTGTCCTCATTTTGGACTGAATCCTTTCTGGAATGGAGAGTTATGCCCTAGAAAAAGATTCTAGCAGGAACCAAAGGGCCAGCCCTGCTTCAGCCTAATTGTGCTGCTCATTATCAGTGCACTACTACAATACCCTATCACAGTGAGTGGTATAGGAGGACACTTTCTACATTCATAACTGCCCACAATCATTGCAAGAAAGTTCTAGAAAATGCAAAGTGTAGCTATGCACATGCAGCCCAAGGCCAAAAGCAAACAACTTGAATCTCAACAGTTCTGGAAGACCTCCAAGCAAATTATGAAGAGAAACAAAGTGGCAGTGCCTATTATCATAAATAGTGAAATTATTTAACATCCTCCTAAGTTTGTGGAAGGTGTCAAGTGTTTTCAAGAATGTGGGTAAGCACTCATTGCCATTTCAGTATAGACCAATCGGTCTCATCACAGTGTCATTAACAAATGTTTTGAAGCTATAATCAATAAGAATTTTGTTGATCACCTCAATAGGGTCAATTTCTTGAGCAACAAGCAGTATGGATTCCGTTCGACTGCCCACTGCAGATATCTTAGCTTTTGTAACTCACAGAAATGGTGAGGCACTAGACAACAAATACTTCTCAATGATAATTACATTAGATATTTCTGGGGCCTTTGACAAGGTGTGGAACAGAGGGTTACCATCCAAGCTCTCTTGCTACGCAATCACCAAAAGAATTTTCTCAATTAAAAGTCCTTGCTAATGGTAGTTGTTATGAGCAATCGTCCAAGGGCCAAGGCAGGCACGGCCCAAGTGATCAATGCAGGCACGGCCCAAGGCTTGATTCTCAGTCCAACCTTCTTTCTACTCTGCATAAATGATCTGCCTAAGAATATACACTGATTATTTGCGAATATTTATGCAGTTTATAGATGCAGCTCCAAAACTCTAGATGACCAGAGCTTGAGGGCTGATCTCACCATTGACTTTAGCTTGAACAGCTCAGTGGGAGAAAAACTGATTGAAACCTCAAAAACCAAATTAGTGATATTCCCTCATCGTGTGGACCCTGCATTTTCACCAATTGCAATGAAAGTGGAATTCTCTCAGAGAAGCCTTGTACATCTATTGGCACTTAAACTCACCTCTGACCTGAAGTAACTCGTACATACAATCCATTGCTAAAGATTTTGGAAAAATGATCAGTTCCTTGTACTGCTCCACTGAGTAACTTGCGTCTCTCTCTCATATATATATATATATATATATATATATATAGAGAGAGAGAGAGAGAGAGAGCTGCCAAGTCTTTACTTTCCTTTCTCAATAGAGTTTCAAAATCATCTCTGAATCCTTTTGTAGGTGATGAATTATTTCCATCCTACAGACAAAACATAACTTTCTATATAAAGTGCTCTTATGAATTACATTCCTTAGTTCCAAAATTCAGGGGTTAGGACCCACCGTGCAACATGCACTGAAGCAAACCACATTAATTCACTTTATATTCTATTTGTGAGATGTAAGTTCCACAAGCAATTTCTTCCCATGAACCACTACTCTGTGGAACCAACTCCCAAGAGGATACTTCCCCAATCACTACAATCAACCTATTCAAGTGTAGTGTTAACCGTTATTGTCTGTACGTATTCCCATAAACTGTGCCTCTTACTCCTTAACCCTCTACATTTGTCAAGTGGCTCTTAGAGTGTGAACATAATTCAGACATATATAACATGTAAAAATTCAGATTGAAATTATATATATATATATATATATATATATATATACACACACACACACACACAAATATATATATATATAAATCTGTAAAATGACAAAAGCAAAAGCTTTCTTTACTAATGCTTTTCATACTTATTACCTTGATAAAGTCCATCAGAGGATGAAACATTGGTAACAAAAAGTTTTTGGGTGTGTGTGTGTGTATATATATATATATATATATATATGCAAGTTTCATTAAAAATGACAGACAAGGTACTATGGTTAAGTTTTTTATTTAATTTTTCTTGTGTACAAACAAGAGCTTTCTTTGCTGGACAAAGGGTGTGTAAGAACTGTCCAAATGTTTTATTTTTCCGAGCGCTTTCGGCTATACCTTTAGCCATTATCAAGGATGATTTGATTTTTCAGCTTAATTGAGTGTGTGCATTATGTATATGTCTTAGTGTGTATTAGTGGTGATTTAATTTCCAAATACGGTTAGCACGTTGTGGCTTTGTTCGTAGTTAATATTGTTAAGGGTAGGCTTTTTCTTTTTTATTATTAAAGCCTCCATTATTTTTAACCTTTTTTACAGGTGGAAGCAATTAATATATTTGTGTTTTCTACCAGTATATTTCTAATGGAGTCTGGTAAATTTTTGTGTGTGTTTAAATGGGTTCTAATGGAGCTGTGATCGGATAGGTGTAACGTAAGATGTCTGGATAAACACGTGGTTGTGTAACCGAAGTAATTATTTATGCGTCCGGTTTCATCACTCCCTACCTGCCTACCAATTACAGCATCACATCCACCCACGAATTCCTGCAAATTTTTAAGTCTACAAAAAACCCAAACCAAGACATTGAGTATTTTTTGCATGTTACATTTATTTTCAAGGATTTTGTTTGTTTATGTAACTGTTTTTGCCTACTTCTGGCATTCCTTCTTTGCTTAAACCAATTATATATATATATATATATATATATATGATGGACTGTCATTTTCAATGTATGAGTGTCTTTCAGTTCAGTTTTTAATCCTGTACCTGTCCCCGTTGCCTTAACTCTCTCACCAGTGGACTTGTTGCTCAGGTGGAATAGCAAAGAAGGAACACAGAACTGAACTGCAGACTATCCACCCAAAGTGAAGGCTTGTGTAGAACCAGACACACTTATTGAAAGTGCAAATATTTACACTGAACACCATCCCTCAGGTTTTATTATCATGTAGATATACCTCTTCAGTACTATCAGTGCACAGAAGAGTGCAGCGCCTTTTGATGGTAATTTCACGCGATTTAGCCTGCCTGCTGAAGCGGTTTACAGGGTTTGACGTGTGGAGATTTAGGGGATGGGTGAAGAAAACCAGTGTTGCCCATCCATCTTAATAATAAGAGCAACAGCTGAGTAGCAAAAATTACTACTTCCACGCACTGCTACCTACATGCATAGAACATACACTGGATGTCGGAGCAAATAGTTTGTCATCAATGTGCAATATATTGCTACAAAGTAGAAATTATTATAAAGTATAAGAGAAAATTCTATTATTATTATTGTTTAAAAAAATTGAAAGATAAATAATAAAACAAATTGACTACTAGTAAAAAACAAAATAACATTATAACTGGGAACACGTTTTTTTCCATAAAATTGAAATTACATGAGTTTGCAATTTAATAAATAGGAAAATGTAAAGAATTAAAATTCATACTAAATGTTGTAAAAGAATTTTTGAATATAAATAATAGATAAAAAAAAAAGGCGATAATGAGCCCTCAGTCAAAGATAAACAAAATAAACATTACAAGAATGCTTTCCAGTAATTCCGAAAATTCGACCACTTTCATAAAAAAAAAAAATGAAATAAATATTACGCTTAGATATAAATAGATTAAAATTATTCATGCCACTATATAAATTAGTCTAACAAATACAATATATTAACTCTTAGCGAGAAATTTCACTAGTGAAACAATTGTTTTCGAAAATAAAAAGATAGAAAAAAAGAAATCGTTGTATACAACGACTAAAGATAGACAAACTTGTACAAAAAAAAAACAAACTATAAAATACGTCACAGGAAAAATATAAGAATAATGTATGATTAAAAATAATCAAGACTTTCTTTATCATCGATTTCTTAGAGCCATGAAAAAAACGCGTCCATTTACTCCGAAATTATATATATATATATATATATATATATATATAACTGCTTATTAATATTTTTCCTTTAAAGTTGATTCAGCCATGATGTGACTATTTTAATTGTTTTTATTATGTTTGTTTATATATTGATTCTTTCTGTTCTGAGAAGTTCCTTCATTGTTATTTTTATTACATTTCAACAATTGTATTTTATGACCTTCCTAAGGTTTTCTTTTGCATTCAGTAACATTCCAAGAATTCTGAATTAAACCCATTATTTGATTCATGGTCTTATGCCTTAATGAATTTCCAAATTATTGTCAAAAGGTTTTTCTTATTTGATATCAAACTTCCTTTCCACTGAACCAGGGTATATTTCTTCTCTACCTAACCTGGAGATTGAACTCATGAATCCTAGATGAACTTTACTAGTACCTTTTACCCACTGAACCATATCCAGTTCTCAATGTCTACCCCACCAGTGCCTTTCACATTCAGTTCAATGAACCCCCCCCTCCCTCCCTGGTGCTTTTATCCACCAGGATACTTAAACAGGAAGCGCAGTAGATGATGCAGAGAAGATTGTCAGTGCAAAAAGGTAATAAAGGATCCCAATGAGCATTCCCCAAAGGTTACAGCATCCAACAGGCACCATACAAAGGCTGGAGAATACACAGATCAAAATATTTGTGCTAACAAAACAAAGAGGAAGAAACGGGTCCAAAAGAATCGTCATATAAATAATAAAATCACTTCGTCCCATCGAGCCTAACAGAAATTGTTTATTACTTTTTTTCTACCGACTGCTGTAGAAATCACACCATAAAAGCCATTGAAATTTATGGCTGTAGTATTTTGATACATGCACTGACAGAAACAGAGTCTTGCTGATGTGACATTAAAAGTAGAATGTCTGAATAAAATTACCAAACAATAATAAATATTTAGTAGTGATAGAAAAAGCTATTCATGGTCATCCTTCTCTCTTTCCCAGTCTGTAGGCAATTGTGAGAGCTCAATGAAGACTGTTGCTAGGACACAAAGATCAGTGTATATGAAGTGCTTTTTTATTTTAACCATGTAACAGATTGAACAATATCTTGATTAGAGATAGATATTTTAGTATTGATCTATCTGGATAGATATTTTCATTTTGTTTTCCGTTGGTATAACTAATTACCGTACCGGACAGGAATTTTAATCATTCTGAGACTAAAAAATAATTTCATTATAAAAGGTGAGGAAGCGTGGCTGTCAGGAAATGTGGGATACCCATTAAGATCCTTACTGGTCGATCAAATGAAGAGAGAAATTTTTTAAAAATTTTGTGTACATTTTTTTTCCTTTTCTTCATGATTGTTGTTGAAGATTTCTTTTTCTTGTTTGCAATTTTAGAATTTCTAATTTTCCTTCATTTTTCTATTTTAGACCATTTCTGATTTACAAAGCACCATTTACCAACTGAGAGAGGATATGAAAAAGTAAGTTAAAAGAATCTCTTTTAGAGATCATTTATTTTTATTTTATTTATATTTTGATGAACACGTGGGAATGAATGAAGACAAATTGGTGCTTTACAGCATCTGTTTCTTTTTTCAACTTTTTCTGTTACTTTTTTCTTTCTTTTTTTTTAAAAAATTCCCTACTTCTCAGAAAGAATTCAGCCAGATTACATTCCTTAGTTCCACCCGTTCTAACCTTCATGGCTAAGACCTGCCATGTAGCCAACCCCACCCTCATTCTGTTTATATTCTATTGGTCAAATGTAAGTTCCACTTACGCAGCTCGTTTTTCATGAACGGCTGCTTTGTGGAACCGACTACCATGAGGTTATAATCGCTACAATTTTAACCTCTGTTCAAGTCAAGGGTCAACCCTTATCTTCTCTATATATCTCCATAAACGGGACCTCTTACTCTGTAACCCTCCACCTTGAGTGGCTCCATGGCCTTGTAGAGGGCAAACATCATTGTAAAAAAAAAAAAATTGTTACCGATTCACTGGTAAGATTGATATTAAAACAAATGTTCTAACCTATCTAAATACAGGGTAGGGTAATGCCTGAACCGGGTATTGGTAGGCAGTGGAGAACTTTCAGAGGGAAAATTACCAGGAGATAACTGATAACTGTCATCCATCAAACATGGCTCGTGGAACTAGAACAGTCTAACCCAGTGATCGAAATAAAGGGTTCGGTTCGAAATTCCAACCACCTGAAGAAGGTCGGAGCGTACAACGGCCGAAACGTTGTGACAAATATGGCGACAAAGATGAGGACAATAGTCCGACTAATGTAAATACTGTACATAATACCTCATCTCAGAAATATAGACAGACTCAAAAGCTGATTTGTATGCATGATCATTTATTGCAATCCTGCTGTTTTTGTGGATTTTTCTTCTCTCAGGAGGGGGGCGGTCAGACGGGCGCTCTCTGAGAAGTTAGAGGGTCACATCCTGGAGTGACACTTAGCTGAAATATTTATAATACAGCAACATTTTGTTTTAACAAATTCACTCAAATTTGCCTTGAAAAGAAAAATTAAAGCTTACACAGTTAATCCAAAGTAGAGGCAATAAAATAAATTCTTTTTTCTCTTTTAATCGAGTTCATCCCAAACAAGGCAATAAAGCCACTAAGATGTGGGGTTACTGGGTGTGAAAGAATTAGAAACATTACCAATGAGTGGGAAGAGAAGAATAATCAGGAGGACAGTAGATAGCGATAGACATTGCATTTAAATTTTTGCAGATTATAGTTGTATGGAAATTATGGAGCTGGAAGGGACTTCCACAAGCGAGAAAAGAATTGTTAGCATCGAAATTATGGTTACATCTAAGCCAATTCAACTGTAAATTGATGAGAGCACATTTGCTAGTCTAGAACTGTGTCTAAATTCATAAAGTTTCAAGATCATAGTGAAGAGCTCATCTGAACAATTACCATGAAAGTATTTATAGAAAAGGCAGAAGGAGGCAACCTTATAGCAGTGGGAAAATGATGATTTATAGAGCTTGAACTTGGTATGAAAGCTGATGTCCTTTCATATCCTTTCCAGCCTGGTCATCGCTGCTGTGTTGATCCTTTGCAGATTTCTGCATTACAGGTGTCACCTTTTGACAGAGTTGCTCCCAAATATTTGAAGTTGGACATTTTCTGCCAGTGGTTCACTGTCTATGGTGATGCTGGCGCTATGTGCCATTAATTTCTCTCTGTTGAGTTTCATTTCACATGCACCTGCGCTCTTTCATTGGTCAGGTCTTGCCTGTTACTCAGCTTGCAGCTCAATATCATTCTGCAAAATGCAGGTTGCAGTCAGGGAGTCTACTTCTGATAGAGATAGAAGTGTTTTCATTGTGGGTTAGGGTCTCCTGCATAATTCTCCCCAGAAACAGGTTAAAGAGTGTTGGAGAGAGTAGGAATCATTATTTACATAGAGGATAATATCCTCATCTTTGTTATTATTATCCCAACATTTTGGCTTTTGTGTCCACCAGTTTTCTTCAGACATTGGTTGGGCAATCTGGGCAACCTTCAGAGAACTGAACTATTTATTTCATCTATGCCGATAGATTGTCCATGTTTAGGATTATCTTGTCTTGTTTGTTTTTTAGTACTGCTCAGTTATTATGGTTTCCAGCAAGTCTAAGACCATACTACCCAGCCCAGAGATTGAACTCACTATTTCTATGCTATCAAATTCATAAAGCTATACTTTAATCCACTAGGCTATTGTTCAAAACCATGTACTCAAAGACAGTAATTGACAAACTCCAGAGTTGAATATATATATATATATATTATTACACGTGAGAGATTTAGTCTCTTGTTTATTATTAGTCCATACAACGAGAACATTACACTAGCAGACCGTAAATGCCACTGAAAGTGGCATTTATTTGCAGCTGAGCTATTGTGAAGCCATTCAGATGGAGATTGTTGATAAAGATTCATTGTTATTTTATTGTTACTGATTACAGGCAACGGGAGACACTCGAGCAAAAATTAACTGCACATCACAGCAACCACGAACAAGAAGTGAAACTGATCCGAAGACAGAACACCAGTGCTCTCCTGGTATGTTACCAAGATATTTGCCAATATTGCTTTTGTCGTTTGTGGACATGAGATAATATTATCACGAAGAACTCCTAAGTATTGTATTTTTAATAAAAATAATAACAGGGTCAAATCAATATTTTCTTTAGATTCAGGAGACAAACAACTTTGCTATTTTTTTTCTTCTCAGAGTAAGAGAGAATTATTTTGGTATTTTTGCAATCTACCCAATTTCTTATGTTAGTGTCACATATCTTGGCAGAAATAGTAGAGGTTGGCAGAAATAGAGATACTATAAAATTATAATTTTTGTCTTTCTAATAAAAAAAAAAGAAAAAAAAAAGAAAATACATTTGCATATTTGTTTGCTTAAATGGGTTTAAATACAAACTCAATTTAACAGGCCATTTCTTTCAGACTATGGTTTGAAAAGATCAGGATGAGATTAGATACACATCCAAATTGTAAGGTTCTTGAAGACGAGAAATCCTGCTGATTGTTTTGTCTTTAAAATAATGGTAAAAAGTTTCACTTTAGAATTACATATAATTGCGATGAAAGAAACTGGTACCATCTCTAAAAGTCTAGATGACCAGAACCTGGCAGTCGATCTGTCCCCTGTGCTAGCTCTTAACAGCTCAGTCAGAGAAAAACTGACTTGTAACATTGTCATCACTGAATTTTGCTGTCATGATGAACGGTTGTACTCTCAAATGAGACACCCTTGCCTTGAGCATCTATGAGGACTGAAGCTCACCCCAGACCCCAAGTGGTACTCATATGAACCATCACTAAAGAGGCATGGAAATGGTTATACTGCTTCAGAAAGTGTCTGGCTCCTCCTACCATGCTCTATCATTACAAGAGCCACAACAGAGCCAAAAAAGACATATTGCTGCTATACCTTGGATAGAGATGCCAAATCCTCTTTCAAGTGTTGACAGGGTTCAAAAGTGATTACACGGTCTTGTGGGTGATGAATTATCTCCTACCCTACAACCCCTTTTGCACAGACAAAACATCACTAGCCTCTCATTATTATTGCTATTTCCATATCAAATGAAATGAGCATTCCATTCCTTAGTTCCACCAGTTCAGACCTTCACAGCTAACACCTGCCATACCATGTACACAGAGTTGAATCATCCACATTCCATTAATAAGAAGAAAGTTCTTAAGAACTGTTACTTGGTGGAAAAACTCCTGAGAGGATGCTTCTCCAATCACTACAATCTTAACCTCTTCAAGTCTAGAGTCATCCAGCATCTATCCTATATATCTACATATCCTATTTCTCTACAAAAACCTTCTACATTAAGTGGCTCTTGAGACTGTATTGAGTGAACAATAGTATTTCTATTATTATTTTGTTAAGATAATATATTCTTACTTCAATGTTTTAAATATACTGAAGACAATGTCCTCTTTTCAGGATATATTTGAGCTGATATCATCAACTGCAGAGAACTGTAATGTTAATTAGAAGAAAAAATATCCTACCTAGGGTAATAGCAACTTAGTCCTTTTAAAGTACTCTTTGTAAAATCTCATATTTATCACAGCACCCCCCTTCTTTTCAAAGGTATCTGGAAACTTCACTTTTTCAGTTGCCATCAGATGCCTTATATTCTCCTTAATCTTGTCCAGCATTTTGACAGCAATTTTTACTTTTGGAGAAAAAACAAAAAAAAATCAGTAATTGCAGAGAGATGACAGACCTTAGATGATGCAATGTTTTGCTTAACAAAACCTCAAAACATGAGAAATCTACTCAAAATCATTGTAAATGTGACATTCACACATTACACAAGCTCAGTCAGTGGTGTTTCACTATTGACCGAGTAACCCGACAGGAGAGTATCTCACAGATATGAATTAATGTCTTTTGGAAGAATTTGGGGAGAGCAAAGAAATCTTATCTTTAATCTTATATCAGTCTTTAATGTTGTAGCACAAAATTCAGCTTCCTGAATATTTGTACTGAATTTTGAACAATAGTGACAAACATGGAGTAATTGATAGCAGCTCGGATTTAGGAATCAGAGAGGCGAGTTCAAATTCCGGTCAAGTTCATTACATTCATTTACGTGTTCATACTTTTGGGAAAGGTATGAATCCCGTTTGTTGCCCCCAGCTATGGGATAAATAGCAGGACAGATGGATTCCTAATGTAGCAACCAGTCTAGGAGAAGGAAAACTGACTTCAAACCAGCCTGAGGATGGTTGGGCTCCATCAGGCTCTCTTGCCCAAGACACATCCCTATTGGTGTAGATATGGAGCCTCTACAATTCTAGCAGTTGTCAAACATTAGTGTCAGTTCTTTCAATTGAGAACAGAAATTTCCATGACAAACTTATATAGCTTGACAGTGTTTATCATTTATTAGGAAAAATGTCCCTAGCACAACTGTTGTGGAATTAAAATATATTGTAACCATTCTCCAATATTCTCAGATTTGATGTGTTTTATCAATTTATAGCAATAAAACGGCTTATTCCCGAGTGTCATAAATAATAACGAATAGGAAAATTCAATACTAAATAGTTTGTAACAAATGATTGAATATCAGGAAATAGCATTCAGCTTGACAGATTCTGTTTCATAAATTCTAAGATATTTTTGTATTGGAAACAGTGAAACAAGTCAGTGGCTAAAGACAGAGAAAATGACCTACAAATGGTGGAAAATTTTTTTTTTTTTTTAATGAATCCCAAAAGTTAAAAATTCCTTTATTTTCAAGTTACATTCACTAAATGCATAATTCTTTTGGTTGATTTTTTTTTTTTAGGCTTTACAACAAGAGTACGACAATGAACACAGAAAAGTGCGGACGCTAGGAAGACAGCTGGAAGAAGAAGCAGCCAATTATGAAGAGAAGGTGAAATTTCTGAGATTTGATTGTTAAAATGGAGGAACATGGAGAATACTTAAAACAAAAAAAAATTAAAGATTGAAAAAAATAAACACTGTCAAAATTATATAGAATAACAAAATAATTAACAGAACTGTAAATAATCACACACACATATATATATATATATATATATATATGATGATGGCATGTTGAAAAGAACTCAGCATGTTCCACTTCCTAGTCTGTTCAATTAATTCATTAAAACGTTTAGCCCCACATCATATATAACGTCATCAAGTCTCATAGGAAACTTGATGATAAACTGGATTTATTTTCAGAAATCATTTTCTTGATAAACAATTTTTTATGATGCAAATCGTTTTGGAAATTTTCATTCAAGTCTTGTGTTAAAAAGAAACACAGAAATGACATTCAACAACGAAATGAACAATAATATTTATTATTATTATTAATGTTGCATCCATAGTTTGGCATAAACACTGCTTCCCTTGGATATGTTATCTTCCAGAATTATCTTGCTCAACCAATTTTCAGAGAAATACAATGTGTTGTTATTGCTATACACTGTAAATTGCAGTGTACAAGTTGACCTCAAGATTTTAGCTCAAAATTATGAGTTAGGTCTATACCTATCATATTGGTCGACCTTGAAACATGCAGTAGGCTACCAATGGCCTAAAACTTAGTTCCGCCAGTAAATGAAGTTATACTATAGTATACGATAACCTGTACCAAAATTACACAAGGTTAAACCACTTAACTGTATACGGAGACACTAATCGTAATATCTTTTTATATGTATTGTGTAGCAAAAAAACCTACAACACACACTGGTAGGTACCATATATTGTATTGGTATAACTTAGTAACACAATGTAATTAAATGTTCACAGTCTTATTACTTCAAATTAATTTTTCTTGTTACATTCTGTGTTATCTCTGGGTCCCCACACTGCTGTATAAAATATTATCAATGAAAAGAACCATTTTTTTCTCATTCGTTTCATTAGAAGAAGAGAATGTTGGCGACTTGGCTTCTAAGCGGCTGTAGGACGTCACAGGAATGCATGTCACACATTGGCTCAGCACCTGCCTGTGGGTGGTCTTAGTCGGTCACTAACCTGGGTGCGGAAGGAATATCAACACTTCACTGTTAAATTTGCGCCATTTGGGACTTTATTAAAAAAAACAGATACATGCAATGTATCACTGTCTAAAATAACACACCCATGAGGCACTCTGGCCAATTGCTGACCATTCTGTTGGCCCCTAGCATTCACATTATAAACTGTGTTAATATGCCAAATATGTTCATCAAAGTTTTGGTGGGATATATTTGTGGCAGCCTCTGCTGGTGGGTGTGGTTAGTGGCGTGTACAGTCATTGTTAAGAGTGATGTTCCACTTGGTTACAACTCAGTGGTAAGGTTTGCTTTTTATACCCAACACATATGTTGACCCTTAGGTTTGGAAATATTTTTTAGGGTTGAAAACTTGATTTGTACACCACAAATTTACAGTGTGTATATATATATATATATATATATATATAGTTGCCTGACGATTGCATCTAACATGAAACAGCCTGTCACCTCTGAGTGTTGACTTCAATGTTCACTTTTATATTTATATTTACATACGCTCTATCTCTGATATTGAGCACTTTATCCTATAAATATAGCACACTTTAAGACTATATTTCTTATATATATATATATATATACTCTATAGAGTAATAAAAACAAAACACCTCTAAACTTGTTGAGTTTCTGTTAAAAGCAGTTCATAATACAAAATGATGAGCTAACAGTATTATCAATTTCATTATTAATTACACATTTTAATTTGTATTTAAAGACAGTAAAAAGAAGATTTATTGTTTCACTGAGATTTATAATGTACAACATTTTGTATGAAAAATTTGGAGTTATAGTTTAAAACACATGTAGGTCTTTTTCAAAATACTAAGTATATTTATTATACATACTTGTTTCGAGCTGACATTTATTTCGAAATGCATAACATGCATCTATTTATTTACCATTAAGTCATGTGACACACACGACCTCGTCACCTTTCAAGTAGTTGTTTATAATAAAAAGTCTAATGTAGTGTAGTGAATTGTATAAATATATATTTTGTTATGTATGTTGTTATAATGTATTATAAATGTTTATTATTTTTCACACACTTGGAATTGTTGGAATCTAATATGCAAGTGTTTGTTTATAGACAGGGATTGAAATAAGAATGTGTATTGAAAGCAAATATTGAATTTCCTATTAAAAATGCTGCAGAAACAGAAAAAATAAATGGCCCTAGCCCTGGTTTAATTTTAATTAAATTTGGTACTGCACTCACCAGGAGTTCAAGGTAAAATATGCTCTTAAATTAGTTGGGGTATTGTGTATTGTTTTAGCTGCATCTCAGGAACAAACATACTTACAAACAGGATTAGAGTTTTAGTATTATATATATATATATATATATATATATATATATATATATATATATATAGGTAACTATACTCGTGTCGAAAAACCTTCAAATTCTTGATTTACCAATAGCCAAATCAATCTCGGAGGGAAAAAAGGTTTTAAAAAAGAAAGAGCCAAGAACATGAAAGTTTGTTGAAAATAATCGCACAGATACAGGTTCAAGGCCCAAAGAAAAAACCCCAATACGAGTAAACAACAAACTAAAGAGCTCGTTACAAACGTAGAGCAAACCTAGTCAAACCTAATGAGCCAGACAAACCTACCAAGGTTTCACTTAGGCAGATCGTCAGGGCCATTAGGTTTGACTATATATATGTATATATATGTATATATATGTGTATATATATATGTGTGTGTGTGTGTGTGTAATGAAGTAATATAGTTTTAAGGTGTGCTATATTTATGGGATAAAGTGCTCAATATCAGAGAGCTTATGTAAATATAAAATTGAACATTGAAGTCAACACTCAGAGACAATAGACTGTTTCATTGCATCTTGCATGAAACAGTCTGTCGCCTATGAGTGTTGAATTTAATGTTCACGCGCGTGTGTGTATGCATGTAAAATTTCAGATATAACTAAATATAGATAAAAACAAAAGGAAAACTAATCTTAGCCAACACGTTTTGTCCTCTGATGGACTTCATCAGGGCAAATGTAAGAATTTTATTTTCCACACATATTTATAAACAGATGCAAAAATGTTCTTCGTTTTTTAAATCTTTAAAAATATCAATATATAAATCGGCACTCCAGATTTTTCCAAATATCTCCATTCCTGAAATAATTACTCCTGTCCCAAGCCAACATACACAAACGTGAAAATGTTAACAATTAAAGGAAAACAGTTAAGTTCATGACCTTCGATTATTTAAAATATGTAAATTAATCCCAAACTAAAATATAAATATTAATTACATTATTCAAAAAAGACAAAAAAAAACACATTTACACCCTTTTGTTTATTAGACATTATGTCACTTAGCATCTTCCATAATTTAACTAGACTTTTCAGTTAAACCTGTGTATCTTTATGAACATTTTTTTAATTTACAAATTTTCAAAAAAAACTTACATTTTTGATTTTGTTTATAAATACCTGTTGCAAAATAAAACCCTTACATTTGACTTGATGAAATTCATCAGAGTATGAAACACATCTGTTAAGTTTTCCTATTGTCTTTATTCATATACATGTTAAATCTAATTAAGTACATCAAGACAAACCTGTATGTGGTAAATGGTGCACTGACAGATGTGAATTTGAAGTCTGGGTCGATGCAAGCACCCTTGAGTTCAATGGAATAGTCATGGAAGATTCATGTTGGCTGTGTCCAAAGAAGGATATGCAACACATAAACCTGACAGAATTGGACACCATCATTAAAGGGGTAACTGTGGCTGTTCAATGGAATGCAACAGTGTTACATTTGTTTACAGCTTCAGCATGTGTGCATAAGTGGATATCAGACAGTCTCATGGGGAAGGACAGGATACATGCAAAGGCTGCAAGTGAAATGCTTATACAAAGGTGGCTAGACACACTAGGAAACTTGGTAAATGAATACAACTTATCAGTGGATACAGAGCTGATCAGATCGAGCCAGAAAAAGGCAGAGAGATTAACAAAGGTGCCTCAGAGATGGCTCAACACTATTAAGAAAGAGTGAGAACCAGTGGGATATGACTGCAATATCAGCAACCAACTTTAACTTGGATCTACTAAAATTGGTGTATTGTCAAAGCCGACATCCTGGTATAAAACAGACCCTGTATTTCATGAGGCAGATTGATCCTACCATATCCAAAGCTGCCGTCAAAGTGGTGGTCAGAAAATGTGAGGAGTGACAGTCCACGGAAACTATTATCTAACTGATTGTCTGTGGTCCCACCCACTTCCCTATTTGGTGATGCCTGCATCAACAGGATTCTGCAAGCATGATTGACCACTTGGGGGCATTATTCTTTGAATGTGGACCTCTGACAGAACTACTCATTGGCAACAACACTGCATACTGCAGTGAACTCTTTAAAGACTTTTTGGATTCATGGGGAGTCCACCTCAGATTTCACTGTGCATACGTCATCAAGAGAATTGCTGCCAGGAAACCGTGTTCTGTAATGGAAGAAGTATATTGGCACAATGTCAGCCCTAAAGATGATGTGACACCCTCAACTGTGCCAACCAACATGATTTAGTGGTACATAGTCCAGCTAAGAGGCATTGTTGCAATGCACTCAATAAATAAAGAATGGATGGCACACAAACTGGACAACCGTGTGTAGGTAAAAGCCCCACACAGCAGGTGTACAACTCGCTACCAGGTGTGGCATAGCACTGGAATCAGCAGCTCACGTACTCTATGCTGGTTGATGGAATGCCAAAATACATAAAAGGCTTGCATCCCTGTGTAGGTCTGGACACACTTTGCCAAGTGACACCAGCAGTGAGTGCTCAGGAAGTGAAAGGATAGTCACCATTGGAGGTAGGACCAGTACTTCAGATAGTGAAGACACCGTGCATGAGTTTATTAAACCAGAGGACTTTAAGTATCAGAACTATGCTAATGGTCTTTCCTCCTTGGCTGGCATGGCCAATGAGAACTGCTTTCTGAATGAAAGCAGAACGATTTGGGGCTTGATAAGTGAAAATGTGTTTCCTCTGTTGTGAGCAAGGTTGGATTTTTGGCCCCATTTTCGGTAGTAGACTGTTTACAACCATAAAGTTGTGGTTGAACTTATTGTTGGCACACAAATTTTTTTTTTTTTTTTTTTTACTGACCCCATTGGTTAATACCCTAACAAATATAAGAACAAATCTTTTATTCATTTTGTAACTTTCTTCCACCTTTTGCTATTGCTCTGCTTACAGAAAATAAAAAGTTACATATTAAAAGAAAAAAAAAAAAGGCAGAAAACATTTTTTATTTGAAATTGTTTAAGTACATTAAAAACAATTAAGTAACATTAAAATTAAAATATAGTAATTAAAGAAATGTGCATGAGAAGATTATAAAGTGCTTGCATTTTGAGGACAACAGCGAAAAGAGGATATTGTTTCAATTTTGTTTCTTCACTTTATAAAAGCAACATCTCAGCTGATATGCATGAAATAATGTTCGAAATGGTATCAATTATTTACATACAAAAGTTTATGACGTTTGTATAAACATAAATTGCTTTGGTCACAAATTAAAAATAAAACAGGATTTTGTATTAGGAACAGAAAATAAATAACTAAATTCGTAAAGTCACTTGAATAAAATGTCCTCAGCTTTCAATGATCAACCTGAGTATTTTTTCCATTGCAGATGACACAAATCCGCCTTCAGTATGAAGACAAAATCAAAGGCCTGATGCCATCATCTGTACATCAGGTAAGCTGACATGATCTTTTTAAATATTATACCTGTATTAAATTAAATAATTCTAAGAGGCTCCAGATTTCCAGCAACAACAATAATGAGTAGCACATGTAATTAGAGGGGGAAAAATAAGATAAACAAGGTGTTAACTTTCTATATAACCTCAAACAAAAGACTTGGAAGGAAAGCTTCATCAATTCCAAATAGAACAATGATAGTGAACTTAGGTCTCTAATTCAATTTCCTGAAAAAGATTTTATAAATTTCAACCAACAGTAATGCTAAATGTTTGGTCACTGAATGCCAAATGTTTCCTGTATGGAAACGGTTATTCTCATCATTACTTTCTCCAAATTCAGATTAATTCTCTTTTTCTTTGTTTATACTTTATAAATTTTAAGTAATTGATTAAAGGGGACTAATAAATATTAAAATTTGGTAAATTGTCCTGGCTTGGGTATATACCTAATTCAAGAAATTTTATTCAATAAAATACTAAACTACTGGAATCCAAGTGCATATTTGATAACTGAAGAATTATTATCAAGTGTCCTCTTCTCTTTGGTAAGGGGGAAGGGTCAGAACTTTTCTCAATAAGCAGGGGGAGTGTTCTTAATAAAAGAGGGGTGGAATTTTCATACAGAAAAAGATAGATGCCTCACCCAACTATCAGGCCCCCAAAATTAAGTGATTGCTTATGAATAGAATTAATACAGATCTCTAATGGACTGTCTTCATTATCTTCCTAAAATTATTCATGTCTACATTAAGTACACATTATCCTCATCATCTGCCTGATTTTCTGAGATATTTTGATGTTCAGTCATAATTTTTTCAACAACTGCAGCTTCGCAATCTTCAGTTGCATTAAGACACTATACGTTGTTATTGATGCATACAAATCCTTCATCATTTTCAACACATTCCATGTTCATGCAATTGTACATTTCCAGTCAAGGCCAGATATGATTAGATATTTTTGGTAAAAGTCAAACTAATGCATGTATACAAGTTTCAGAATCAGGTGCCACTTTCTGTGAGAGCACAAAGTCACAAGCCATCATGACTGAGGGTTTGATTGCAGTGGCTTTGTTAAACAAAACCCTTGAACACGCCAGATAATGTGTTCTCTCCCAGCAACTGTAACTAAGGTCTGCTCAGCATAGTTGTCGTATCAACCACAGGTCCATTCTGTGGATAGTAAACAAACAAATGTCCCGGAGTAGGAATCTGCAACAGGTATTACCTAGCTATTCTAGCAGAAACAGGCATTAGGCCATTTATATATATGTGTGTGTGTGTGTGTGTGTGTGTGTGAATGAGCCATATTATTTGTTCCAAAGTTTTAGTTTGTTGTACAAGGATTCTACTGCTGATAGTAATCTGGTATGTCCCTTTGTGATGTCAGCAATCAAGATTCTCCACAGCTTCTTATCCTTTGTAAGTTTTGTCTTTTCACAATCAGTCCATGTCCCTGCAGTCCACAATGTTCATAGCAGAGATAACAGCATGAAGCAGGGTGAAGTCCATTAGGATTAACTCCTCATCCAATAAGGAAAGACATGCCCAATTATTGATAATACTAATGTTTATATCTAAAAGTCTAACAGTGAATTGTATTCATTATATTGGATATCCTGAAATTCTGCCTTGAAATCCATTGTTTAATGTTATATAAAAGACTAATAAGACTAAATCTTACTTATTCACTTCTGAACCTTCTTTGTTTATGCCAGCATTAAGCTTATGGTTTTAGGAATTTGGAATATTGCTCTTCTTGCAAAGATTTTACAATCCCTGACCTTTACCCACTCAGGTGGGGGTGCTTCTATAACTTGCTATCATCTGGTTTTCCAGCATGTGCATATCCTAAGATCAGCTGTGTCAACCTTGTCAATGTCAGAGTCAATTACTGACATTCTTTGAGGCCTGAATCTGCACCTAGTCATGATGAGATTAACTTTCAGTTCAACTTTTTCTGATACACCTTTGACTCTTTTGATGCTATAGTGTGAAAGTCAGTTTAAAGTCTAGTGCAGTACATATTGCAGTCCCCACAGATCAACTTCTCTTAGAATAAAGGTTCCTCATTGATATTCAATTCAAATCTCTGGTATTTGCTGGTATCAATCACATATTACAATGGTAACCAGGGCTGTTGCAAGAGTCTTGTGCTCACTTCCCACTATATTTCTATTTTCATAAAAGTAGTATTCATATAAAAATGCACATTTTTTTTTTATTGTAACCGAATTATGTACAATAATGGATCATATATGCAATATAGGTAAACAATTCAACTAGAAAAATTGAAAGTAAATACAATGTATCTAAGTACAAATTAGTGACGCGTCATAATAGATTGACAATGTTTTGCAGCAATTTTTAACATCAACTTCAGATTTTTCTTGTTAAAAAGTTGAATGATTTAACATTGAGGATAAAATTCGCTATTTTTTTTTTATCTATAGTGTTTTTCGTAGGTTTATCATGAGCAAAACAAATTTGCAGATTTGACAAAAAAAAAAAAAAAATGCCAAAATCTGCAAAACACTTTCACACTTTATTAGTTGTGTATAGTTTAATTTGTAACATATATAAATGTAAGTAGAAAAAGCCAATGTTGATAAAATAATAAGGGTCACAGAGCACTGCCTGTAGCCCCAATCACGCTTGCTGCCAGATCAGAGATTGGGGGTAGTACATGCCAGCCCTAATGGTAACATCTATGGGTGGGGGAAAAAAAATCAGGAAATAATAGAGAATACTGTGAAATTACTCAGTATCTGAGTTAATCTGCTAACAATGAATCATGAGTGATTAACCAGTAGACAACTAATAGGAACAGGCAACTGCTAAGAAACAAAGATTAGAGTCAGTATTCTACTTTTAAGAAATAGATTTCCTTTTCAAAATATTGATTCTATTTTAGTAATATATATAAAAAAAAGCTAAAATAAAATATTTTGACTTAATTTTTAACAGGAATCTGAAAATTAAGCAATGTTCATTTTTTCTTTTTTTTTTGTATAGAAATTTCCGCAGAAAAGAATTTAATAAAATTCTCTAAAGCAAATTTCAAGACGACTGTTATTATAATATGCTGAGAGAGATTTTCAAAATGTGATGGAAATAAACCTAAAAATAATTTAATTAGTTTTATCTATTTTTATTTTTCCTTTCTCTCATAATAACTGGAACCTGGCATTAAAAACTTTATAACTGATAAAATGCAATGTGACAGATGGAGTTTTACAAACGGAATACACATGGTATTTGTTCCCTGAGGTATGAGAGAAAAAAAAAAAAAAATCTAGGAGAATGGATCAAAATTTCATTAACAGGAGAAAACAACTAAATAACTTAACTAACCAAATCACCTAACCTTTGCCCAAGGCTAATTTCCATTTAGAATTGTTACTCGAGTTTTGTGAGGGTCTCTATAGCATCAGAGTAAGCCTGCCTGACATTGGCAACCATTGTACACTCTCAATTCAAACTTAGCCACAATTCATGTTTAGCAAGAATCCACACCCAATTTAGAATCTACTTTTATTAATTCTAGACAAGTTTCTGTTTTAATTTTGCAACACTCAAATCATTTTGCATTCTACAGCTCTTAAGTAATGTAGATTAGAAACAAAGTTGCTTCTGATGAGATTTGAATTTTCACTATCCTTGAGAGCCTATTTGACTTGAACTGAGCCTTACTGAGTAGGTGACAGAGGTATATCAAAAGACATTCATCATATAGCGACTTATTCAGTTTATTCCAGACCATAATGTTTCCTCTCCATTCTTCATACAAAACATAACCAAAGCATAATGATAAAAAATAAGATTTTTTTTTCAGTTGACTGTTTTTTTATAGCTTATCAACCTTTTGCAGGTTATTTAAAACCAGTAAATATTTTGAGATTTTAAGAAGTTTTGAGATATAATAATGATTTATCAATACAAGTGCTACAAATTAACCCCTAACTGGGATTCATATCTTTCCCAAGGTTTTACTTGTGTGTAAATGAATAGAACCAGACTGGAATTGGAACTCTGCTCTCAAATTTCCACTTCTGAGCCATTATCCACTATACCACCCACACATCCAAGCTTACAGCACCTGGTAGTCTCAAGGAGTAACCCATTTAGGTAATGACCAGACTCAACATGGCTTAACTTTGGTGATCGTACAAGAACCAATGTTTCAACATGATAGGGCCATAAGTTAATTTTAGTTGGAACTTTTTAGCTGAGGAATTATCATATGCTTTGCTATTTGGATGAATTTTCTTTTTAATCCTTTGAAGCGTAGAATAATGCCAGTAGAATGCAAGGGGTTACTTGGAGTGAGAGAATGAAAAGACTTTGGTTAGCAAAGATGGGGAGAAAGAACAATAAAAGAACAGGGTTCAGGAAGACAGAAGATAACGATTGACGTTGCAGTTCTTGAGGATTGTATGTAGCAGGGAAACGATAAATCAAAATAGAGTTCCACAGGCGAGAATTACAGTTGCATCTAGCTCGTTTGATAGCAAAATGGTGAGACCTAGTTGCCAATCTAGTAGCATGTTTAAATTCATGCAATGGATGCACCAGCGAGGAAAGCTTATCACAACAATTTCCATGAAAATATTTGTAGAAAAGAGACAGAGAGAGGCTACATCGTGATAGTGAGAAAGGGACTGAAGTTGAAATGCCAGCTCAGAATTGATTACATTTCAAACTTTTCTTGGAATTTTCACAAGAATCTGAAGATATATAGTTGGAGCACCAGACCAGATAAGGCAGCAGTAGTGTTCAATGCAGGAACAAATGATAGATTTATAAATGTGCGAGATGCATTCTGATGAGAAAAATTGTCTAACACAACACAGTGAACCAACTTTCCTAGCAGCAGAGCTAGCAATTGATTCAATATAATCATTCCATTTCATGTCAGTGGAAAACTTGAGCCCAAGAATGTGCAAAGATTTGCTTTCCTGGAGGTTAGCATCAGCCATGATGATGGCAGGCAGAAAATGTTGTCTATGTTGATTAGATGAAAACAGTTTTGTTTTAGAGGCATTAAAATCTACACACCATTCAACCACTGATTGAAGGGTTTTTGTTTAACTTTTTACTAAGAGTAAATAGTTATGTCATCCTTTAGTTATGTAAATTCTTAGTTGGGAACTAATGACATGAAGTTCATTAATGAAGATAAAAAACAACATAGGTCTAAGGATTGAACCTTAGCAGACCCCACAACCATATTAATGTGAAAAATAGAAGTGTGTCCATTCAACAGGAGACACCTTCATTACACAATTTGTAAGGAATGATTGGATGGAACCAAATCTTCATCCAGAGACACTGCAGCCCTTGATCTTGTGGAAGGCCATGCTTATCTGGATTGTTATTCTCAGAATGTTTTTTATCTGTTATACCATGTGGCCTCCTTCAAGGAGTAGATTGTTCCCATTCCACTTTCCATGCTCAGGGGAGATAACTCATATCAGTTAATATTCACCTGTATTATTTACTTTTGTCACTTTTTTTTCTGCTGAACCAGAGTACAAGATTTTTCAGCACTACCAGACCCAAAGATTGAACTCACAACTTTTAAGGAAGCAGATATGTTTATGTCAACTAAATATTTTGTTAAATCATACTTAGTTCCCTGGCATTTATGAATTCAATCCCGATCCTATCAGTTAATCATGTCAGTCTTATTCACTTTTGTGTCATGTGTCTATTTCTTCTGAAAAAGGTTTATGGCTACAAAATTTCAACAGATTTTCAGTGGCTTAAAGCATTGGTTAAAACATGTTTCCCTGGCAGTTGTGAGTTCAATCCCTGGATCTGTTACTGCTGAAAAGTGACATAGACTGGCTCAGTGGAAGAAATATACAAGCAACACAATGGTGAAAAAGACTGGTGAGTATGAAATGATATGAGTTATCTCCCCTGAGCATAGACAGCAGAATAAGAACAAAATCTAACAAAGGGTTTGGTTCAAAATTCCAAGATGGTTACCAAGTACAATGGCCAAAAGCTGGACGGTACAATAGATGAAACATTGAATATAACAACCAAGATGAATATACTCGTTGAATACATTAAAAAATTCTTCGTCTCAAAAATTCTGATTCAAGAAATGTTTATTTTACAATCTTGGTGTTTTAAATGAAAAATGTATTGTCGTCATATGCATCAAGGATTAATGTTTATTTTCTGCATCACCAGTTAAAGAACAAATATTTTTCTTGTCTGAAGAAATTATAGTCTTAAACAGTTACTAAAACAGTTTTTTTAATCATTTCACCCTAAGCCAGGCAGTAAAGCCACTAAGACTCAAGAGTTCCCGAGTGTGAACAAAGATATTAGTAAATAGCAAGAATAAAAGAGGATGACATTACATAACGATTGACATTGTATTGAAATTCAAGCAGCTGGAAGAGAGTTTCACAAGCAAGAAGTGTGAGTTAGCATAGAACTTATGGTTGTGTCTTGACAAGTTAACTGTAAATTGATGACCTTATTGTCAATCTACTACTGCACATAAATTCATAAAGTCTTTCGACCTATAAAAGACATTTATACAAAACAGAAAAGTTGTCCACAATTGAGTAAATAAAAAAAAAGTTTAAATTTTACACTGGGTTCAATGAAAATCATGTTATGGAAATGAAAATCATTAAGGAAATACCAGTAACAAAAAAAATAAATTAAAAAAAAAAATTTTTTTTTTAATTTTTTTACTTTGTATCATCTCTGGCAAAAATTATGGAATCCCCCACACTAATTTGTTTGCGATAATATTTCATGAAGCCAAAATATATTTATGCCATATTTTTTATTCGTTTATTTGCTGCAAAATAAAAAAACAAAAAAAGACAAAGAACTGCATAAGCATCCACTGCTTTTTTTGGTCCAGGGTTGCACAATGCTTTGATAAGCGACAAATATAAGATTCCTCTTTATATATGAAATTGTGTTCATAAGGCAAAGTGTTTGTCAAGAAGCACTTTACTTTTGAATTCTTTTACTAACAAAATATAAACTGGTTAATCCATGAACATCAAGAGTAGCCATGTTATAAACACATAACTCTTTACTGACAAAAAGCTGCTAGTTATTTTTATAAATAGGAAATTGCAATATCAGCTTCACTCCGACCATATGAATATAGTCTTTTGTCTGTGATTCAGGTTTCCAAATTTGGGCATTTGTGATCTGAGTAATCAGTTTCTCTCTTTGGAGTTTATTCTCTTCAACACACAGACAAATAAGCCTTAAAGATTCTATCCGGATTGGTGGCCTAGCTCAGCAGGCCAGTTCAATGAACAGAATTTATTTTGCATTTATTTGTAGGCAATAACAAGGAATGATTTATAGAGAGACTGACCGACTTGTTGGTTTTACGATTTGAGCCTGCTTCATGGCAAAGATTGTCTCGATCAGTGTTTCAAATGGGTAAAAGCCAAGATTTTGAGGCTGGGTTATGGCCAAAAGATTACTGTAGCTTCATAGTAGCCTGTCTTTGAGCCTGGTTCATGGCTGAGATAAGTCAGCGTGAACTGAGAAAAAAGAACATTAAATGCTGATTTTCTAAATGTTTCTTTCTTCACTTGGAAGTTTCGTCCAACACAATCTTCTACTTTAGTTTCTATTTATAAATTCTCATATGAACTTTAATGTTAACAATAAAATTCTGTTTCTTGATGCTTCCATATAACTCAATTTATTTAACATCTCATGAAAAATCCACTAACTAGACCTCCTGCCTTCAATTATAAAAGCAAATATCCACAATGATATAAAATAGTAATAAAAAAAAACACTTTCTAAAATCAAGCACACCTAATCTCTCCCCACAAAATATTTTTCAATGAATTTAAACATATAAAAACATTTAACAACAATAACTAAATAAGATTATTCATGCAGAAATTAAACATCACCAATACTAAAAATATACAACATTAACATTTTTACTGTAACCAAATGATTAAAATTATAAACAAAATGAATTTACTATGCAATATATGCACATTTAAGTTTTTAAGCAGATGTCTATCTACCCGCTTGAGTGATCTTAGTTTGATAAGGAAACACTAGACACTCATACTCAGCTCCCCACTCCCATAAAAATTTCTCACAGATAATGCTGTCATTTTAAAAACATCTAATTGTAAAAGACCATTGAAAAATAATGGAATCCATTTTTATAAAAGAGTACAGACCAAGACTCGACACTACATGCTTTGAAACTAGCCAAAACAAATTTGAGAGTGTTCTGAAGACATCCAAACATGGAATTACTGCTACACAACACAACATACAATACAAAGCCCAATAATATACTAACAATGACAATCTTGAAAAAGACTGAAGAATTAGCAGAAAGAATTTGGACAATAATCAGTACAGACTGTTTCTACAAACTCTTAGTCCTCATAAAAGACAAACACTAGAGAAAGTGAATTAAAACATTTACAAAGTTTTCCTTGTCCATTCCATTCAATGAAACATTATTTATATATATATATATATATATATATATATATATATATATATATAAAATGTATGTATGTATGTATGTACTTACAGGCCTTGTGACTGAAGTAGTTTACAATTTTTTCACCAATGTCATTTTAAGCTCAGGTGAAATTTAGGATAAAAAACCTATTTCAAAGTAGACTAGTAGTCAACACAGTCACTCACTCAACATATGCACAGAAGAGAGTAACTTTTTTTTAACCCTGTGCTAAACTATACTTAGATTTAGTTTAGAGTTCAGTTTAGCTTAGTTAAAGAGCCTGGGCACAAATTTACACAAGAGAAACCTCAAGGAATCTAAATAAAATATTAGATGAACAGAAAAGGGACATTTTACAAAGCAATACATCAAAAGCATTGGTTACTCAATGTAACAAGACTGAGCACAAATTTTGACATGAAAAATGGACCAAAGGAGAAAACAATTCACTGTAAAGAAAAATGAATCTAAATGAAAGCAGCTAGATTAAATAAAAAAAAAAAAATGAAAATTCTTAGAAACCCTCGTTTGTACGCATGTGAAGTCGCACAAATAAATTTAGTCCAATGCAGTCCTAAAGGATGAAATGTGTAACAAGAAAACTTTTTCCATTTTGTCATACATTTTTCTCCAACATTGTTCTTGATATATATAAAAATATATATTATTTATGGTCTCGTCAGGATAGTTAATGGTTAATCTGTAGTACTAATTAAGCCCACTTATATAGATTGACTAAATGCCACAAATTATAAATAAATATCAGAAGGGGAGGGGCGAGGGAAGAGTTAGAACCGGAAGTAACGAGAAAAAAAAATATAAAAACATTTTCATCATCTCGTCCTGATCTAAAGTACATTTGTTAATCTGTCTACATTTAGATTATAACCTCAGACCTTGATTCAACAGATTGCTTTTGTCTGGATATATCATTATAGCCAACTTTTGCTCCTGACATAGCCTACAAACATTATAAATACTTCTGTAAGGCTTAACTGTCGTTGACTACTCTCTACTTTATATTGGGGCTTCTACTGCCTTTCTCTTTGCATTCTGACACATTTGCTCGCCAACTTTGTACATTGGCTATGACTTTCCAGCTTGAACGATGACCTATGATTGGACCACCTTTTTTCTTTTTTCTTTTTCTAAGTATGCCTTGTGTACATCCAACATAGACTTTGTTCTGCCCTGCAGAATCCTCCACCTTCACTTTATAGACCATGCTCACAGCATTACAGCTGCCTTCCAAAAGGCACTTGTTTTTGTCCGTGCAGTTGCAGGAGATGGTATCAGTGCTGTTGCTAATTTCAGCTGTCTTGAACTTCCTCGTATTATTCCTTATTTTATAAGATTATCTAGATTATTTGTGCAGTAGTAAAACTTAGTTTTACAGTATTACTATTAAAGATTTTTTGTAAGTTAGAAGTTTTCAGGAAATGCATATTTAGCAGTTTGAAAAATATTTTACTTATGTGTTTTCACTTCTAAATTAAAAGGGGGGGGTGAACCAAATATGTTTTCCTACCTCTTACTTGTTGGCTGCGTTGAGGATTGAAGTTCAATTTGATTCTCTGGCCCTTCCTCTCTTAATACTGTCTCGTACTCTTTCTTCTTTAACTCAAAGATATCTTTGGACGGGGAATTTCTTGATAGTGTGCACTCGGTATCCTTCGGGATATGCCTGCTAGGGGATTGAACTTTACATTTATTGTATCTTTTACACTGGTGTTCGGCTTCAAGTAAGGAGAGACGCCACTGGCAAGTGAGGTCAAATTCAACATCTAACTATGGCACAATATTTTCGTTCATTTCAATATATTTCAAGATATTTTTGCGGAATTTTAGTAAATATATCTTAAAATGATCGTTATTTGCATTTTGCACCATTTAGATGCCCAATGTATCCATCACCCCCTGTATATTAAAATGTAATACTCTTGAGAAATATGTCATAAGCATGCACGAGGAAATACAATGGGCACTATGAAAGAAAGCTACCACAAACAAAGTGATGCTCTTTTAATAGAATTGGCTTCCAATGTTTTAAAATATGTACAGTGTGTGTGTGTGACAAAAGTAGGGGGAAAGGAAATCCCTCAAAATTCATTCCTACCTTAATGCTCATCATATCATGTTCTGTGTTGTTTTTGTTTTGTTTTTTAATTCAGCACTCTTTTCTCTCCTAACATGTCATGCGACTATTCGATAAGATTTAAATGCTAAGCTTTATATATGCAGCAAACAGCAAATGAAATTGAAAAATTACTTAAATATTTGCCATCATTTCTTCAATTGTGCAGCTAATTAAATAAAATTATAATTTATTTAATAAAAAAGTATTAAATAAAGAATTAATACATTATTTACATTTGGATTAATGTCCCCATTATTTTTGCCCATTGTGACCTCTGACCTTATCCATCTGCCTGTCAGTTTGGGTAAACTTCAGCAAATTTCAAACTCAACCCTTTATTTAGGGGAAAAATAGATTTCTTCCCACTCTGCTTTCCATGCCTAGGGATAGTGTGCGTTCCATCTTCGAATGGCTCAGTTTTTGTTCACCCTATTTCCAAGTCCAGGAATTGAAGTCAGAATTACAATATCACACTGAGCAATACTAAGAAAAAGTATTGTAATTAAAGCCTTTTTAAAAACAATCTTTTTTCTTAAATCAATTTAAAAAAAAAAAAAAAAAAAAAAAAAAATCAAATGTTTATATAAGGTATCCAGAATCAAGAAATTCTAAGATCCTTGCTGCTAAAAATAGCCTCCAGCAGCATCCAGAAGAAGAAGAGGAAGACTAATTTTCTCTCATTATGGAGAACGTAAATTCCTGACCATCCGTCCCATCCAAAATGCCAACCATTTTCCTTTGAATCTTCAAAAGCCTTTTTCAATAAAGAACAGCAGCTGTGTTTAATAAATAATCATTTTAGGGGATCAATCACTTGTCCAAAATGACTTAACAGCAGATCTTAGCTTTTCACCTTGCAGCCCAAAATATCTTCTTTTTTTTTTATCTTCCTTCTTATCTTTCTTCATACACAGCCACATTTTTTTCCTTTTTTTAATTTCCAAGAGGAAACTCAGAAAGAAAGGATCAATTTCTGTTGGGAATAAAGCAGTAGACTAGCACCTCACAGATTTGTAGGTCTGTTCTAAGAATTTAACCTCATAAGTAATTTCATAGCGAGGCAGAAAACAAAGTTGATAATTTTAAAGAAATAAAATCCACTCAAAATATATTTGGGTTTAATCAGCTAATTATGATGTTTTTGCTTGTATTTTTTCCAGGTTTTAAATTTATAATCTTTAGCATATAAGTAAGGAATGCTTAACACTATCAACACTTGTTGATCATGGTATTATGTATACTCTTCTGGTACAAAGTTGAATGCCTTTAGGACCCCCATCCAATGATGTTCTAGAAGCACTCTTTCAAAATTTGTGCCCATGTTGCTATTATGACATACACCAATTCATCTAGACTGGTTAACTGCACATCCAGGATTCAAGTCTTTTTCCATCACATTACAAAGGTGTTCTATGGGATTCAGATAGGTAACATTAACACAGAAAACTCATTGCTGTGTTCCACAAAACAATCTGCCATTCTTTTTTCATTTGTCTTGTTTGAAATCGCCAGCACCAGAAGCAGTTGATATATCTGTTATTTTAAACAGCAAAATTAATGTTAACTGACCTAGAAATCGAGAAATCCTTATCAAAGAAAAATGTATTTCCTGACAAGAAACAAATGTTTATTCCTTTTCCATGAAAGAAGCCACTTTCCATATATTTAAAAAGAATCAAGCCAAACTGTTTTTAATTTGGTCGATGGTCTTTTTCTTGTATGCTTACCAGCTGATAAGATCTACTTAGATGAATGCTGGTATTATAGATAGGAGGTCAATGATTCAAAAGACCTGACTGAACTTTCAAAGCTCTACCACTTCAGTAATGCAAAAGACAGCCTTGTAAATCATGTATTACAGTTATTTACTAAATTTAGCTTTTGGTCTGTGGCATAAAATGGGTTTTTTAAAGATGT
Source organism: Acanthosepion esculentum (assembly GCA_964036315.1). Lineage (NCBI taxonomy): Eukaryota > Metazoa > Mollusca > Cephalopoda > Sepiida > Sepiidae > Acanthosepion > Acanthosepion esculentum. Next base: position 1,895,432 of record OZ038493.1, read on the forward strand.
TAGAAGTGATTGATTTATTGGTTGAAGAAAGACCTTCTGTAATTTTTGAAAAGAGCCATTATCAATTTTTGTTCAGACCACTGACTTTATTCTTATTACAGCATTTCAGCAGTTTCATTCTAAGGCCTTCTTTTAGAATGCATTGTCTGAAACTATTATAACAACAACAACAAAAATATCAAACAAACAGCTCTTGGAATATTTTCAGGAAAAGGATTTTAATTTTGATTAGTAATTGTCCTTTCAGGAGTTCTTAGTACGAACCATTCAAAAAAGAACCTCACCCACCCTCTTCCTATCAATTTAGTACTCCATCTCACTCTGAAGGGTTTTCTTTAACTATTCTTGTTACCTGCATCTGATGTTATGTTACTATTCCAGGATTCTTTCAGACTAACAATCTCATCCATCTCGGTTTCAGCTGGTGTGCTTTTAGGACTTCCTCAAATAAATTTTGAATTCACTAAAGCTTCAAGGATTTTTGAAGAGAACATTTTATGGATATATATTGCTCTGAAAGGTGGAATAGAGCAGAGTGTAGTAAAGAGGATAATTCAGATCCCCAAAGAGGGTTCAAAAAAGTGATCTTTACAAATTTCCATGAAGATGAAAAGGCCAGAGAGTAAGGCTAAAATAATGAAATAAAATTAATGAGGATGAATTTTGGAAAGATTCATTGAATAAAAACAATTTTGTCTCAGAAATTCACAAGATTATCTTCATTGATTTTGTTTTATGCAGGAACTCGAAAACACAATCACTTCCTTGAAGATGCAAGTGACAGCCCTTCAACAAAGAGTGAATCTACTTCAACAAGACGACATTGGTGAATCAAATTCATACCCCAAGTCCAGTTTTCTTTCTTTGCATGCTTACCCCGATTCCAACTACAAAACAGTACCAATGCCCTAACTTTTCAAACCCAAATTCTATCTTTCAGTTAAAGAAATAAAACGCTTTAAATAAACTATTTCAAGAACAAAACCACAGTTTATACTTAATAAATTGAATCCAAATAATATTCATATTAAAAAAAAAAAATAATCAAAATTTGTTTTTCTATTATTAAAACATACGTTATTCTTCTGGGATTACAAAAGAGATTTTCAAAAAGATAAAAGTCAAAGATTCTTTTACTAAAAGAGAAGACTAAAGAAATTAAAAATGTGTAATACACACAAACATATATATACATATATATATATATATATTTATTACTCACACACAAATATAATTAAATTAAAAAACAGAGGGTATAATCCATTGGAAAATAAGAAAAGCATATACATTGATTTTGAAATTTTTTTTCTTATTTTTATACATATCTATTATTTATTCATTTTGTATATGAACCAAGAAATAAAGAATGTAAAGAAATTCTTGTCTTTGTTGTTGAACTAAAATCAGATTTCAGTGAGAAAACAAGAATGTACCTGATTAATGCCATGTCCCTATAGAAATTAAAACATTTCATCATCTTAACAAGAACGGAATTTAGTCCTTTGAGAAATCATTTTTTCCTTGAGGTAAAAAAAAAAAAATGAAACTTTATATTTTTTAATTTTAAGTGGTTTAAATTTTAAATTAAAAATATAATTAAACATACATTTTTTCATTTTTAAGTTCCTTGAATTTTGAGTCAATTTTTCTAAATTTTAATTCTACATTAAAACAAAAGGAACAAAGATCTTTAAATATTAGGTCTGAATTTTTCAATTTTAATTTTAAACATTTTTAGCTTTTAATTTGTTTTTAATTTTAAGTAATTTTTTTCAAATTTAAATCTAAATAAATTTTTAAACTATTTTAATTTTAACTTTAAAATTGTTAATAAATTTAAGCCTAATTTTTTTTTTTTAATTTTAACAATAAATTTTTAACTTAAAACTTTTTTCATGAAATATCTAGTTCTATACGACTCCTGAGGTGAACAAAGACGTGGAGAGGTGAGTTAAAGGGAGATAAATGATACTAAGACAATCTAGCCTGGTGGATGAAACAAAGGGTTCAGTTTGAAATTCAAAATTCCAATTGCCTGAAGAAGGCCAGAGATATAAAATGGCCGAAACATCATGAATATGGAAACAAAAATGAGGACAACAATCCAAACAATGGGAATAGTGTAAATAATTTGTCTCATTCTATCAGCTTTTTGCTTTTCAATTAATAACAACTGATTTTCTTCTGAATTTATTTCAACATGTTTATAGCATTAATTCATTACTATATCAACAAATGCTTCTTTTTGTATGTCTATTCTATCAATGATCAGATCTTCTCATCAATGGTGATACTTGAAAAGCTCTTATACCTTTTGGTGGTGGAAGTTCAATTCCTTGTAACCAAATTTATATATTATTTTAAAAAAAAAATTTTCTGGTTGTTTTGTATTGTGCATGAACCAAAGTTTATAGCATTGAACATGCAATTTCATTTCACACATGACTGAAATTTAGGATATATACATATTCTGAAAGGTGATATTTCAGCACATCTTTCTATAGGATTCGTGTGTGTGAATTGTAAATTTTAAAATGCTTTTACATTCAAAGTGAAAAGATTGGGGGAAATAGGCTACATTTTCATTACTCATTTCTAAAAAGGAAGAAAAACACAGGACAAACAGCCAAAAAAAGATATGTTCCATTTATGGAGATGATGCCAGTCACTAGGTACAGAAATTATGATCTGAAAGAGAACATTCTGGCAACCATCCAATCATTGATGATGACCAAATTGAAATGTAGATTAAAAATAATCCAGATCACATGACACAGGATATCACAGAGATACTCCACATGCGTCTCATATGAGTTGTGTAGTGATATCAGTTGTTAGCTGATATTTTTTAAGGAGACATCTATAGTATGTTACAGAAATCATTTTGACAAAGAAAGTCAGTAGAGTGAAGTGGATCTCATGAGAAACATGTCAAATGACACTGACAAAGAGGGTCATTTCTCTATAAGACAGTGGTTCTTAGCAGCAAAAAAAAACAAAAAAATGAAGGCTGCTCAGCTGCTACATGTAAAGAAAGGCACACACTGATTAGACTGTTTGGTCCCTCAAGTCGTCTCACTCTTCTTTGCTCATCTGTAGCCGGCCCTTACAAGAAGGTTGCAATAGAGTCAAATTTACTGACTGCTACAATTTTATTTCATGGGTAACAATCTGGCCAAAGATTTATTTTCTCTGTATTATGTCACAAGACTGGAAGAAGCAGCAACCTGCAAATGAATCTGGTGTCTGGTCTAGAAATTTGGTGTTTTCTCCACATTATCATTTTAATTGCTGATTGCTACAGTTTTAAGACATTTAAAAACACTTGCATATATGAATCTTGCTATGATGTTTAAGCACGCACCCATAATTCAACAAAAAATTTAATCTATGATTCTCTTCTCAAAACAATTTTTTTTAAAAAGAACAATTTACAGGTGGTGGAAATGAATTGTTTGCAACAACATAGAGCGGAAAGAGTTCTGGAGAAAATGAAAGGAGTCATCTTTAATCACTCCCAAAGATAATCTATATATCATCATCCTTCAACTTCTCTATGGTTGGTCAGAACTCCATTGACAATCCCTTTCCACACTGTTCGGTCCTGCATTGCTGTCCCCAGATCGCCAATGCCCAACCCTGAGTCCCGAGCTCTAACACTTTCGCCCCAGCCCTTCAACCTCCGACGTCTTACTCTCTGGGTTTGAGATGTCTACTCGATCTTAACCGAACTTAAGAGAGTGGCCGTAAGTCCCCTGAGCAGCCGTAGATCATTCGACCGGTCCACTGGTTTAATCCTGATTCCTGCCCACGTTGTGTTTGGTTTGATCCAAAAAGCAGAAGTGATGTTCATCCATTCACGGTCGACTGAAGATGAAGACACGGCTGGAGAGTCTGTGCTAAGAAATTTAGAATGCACCAAAAAAAATTATATATATCTGCAGACAGCCAGACAAACAACTATTCAATGGTTGAATTGTTAATGTCTTTTATATAGCAGAAAAGAATAGTATAGAAAAGAAACAGGTTACAGAAAAGAAAATAATTGACGTAAAAACTCATACACTGGATTCTAGACTTTGAGAGAGAGAGTGGGTTGTGATTAGCTTCTTGTGAAATCGTCTCAGAACGATATACGACTCTTGTGATCGGGAGATAAAGATTTCTGTGTGCAGCTTAAAGTTTATAGTTGCGTCCCTCCTTGGCGATAGTAACAGTAGTAGTAATCTTCATGGTAGTAGAAGCATCGGTACTTATATTAACAGTATATGTTAGCGTATATTTTGTTCTAATCCCTGACGTCACTTCCAGTCTCCGATATCTCTCCACCCAGCTCGACTGCACTCGACGACAGACAAGCCCAAAAACAACCTTTTCATTATTGTAGCTTGTTCAACATTTCCATTTCCAGTGGTAGTAATAATAGCAGCAGTAGCAGTCTTAGATTGTTGGAGGAGTAATTCACTTCTGCATACTTAGATCAACAAAATATGTTAGCGGGCGTTTGGTTCCAATCTCTGATGTCACTTCCAGTCTCCGACCTCTCTCCACCCAGCTTGACTGCACTCAACGGCAGACGAGATAACCACTCTGTCAACAGATTTCTGTGTGCGTTTATATAGATAAACCTGGCTGATCATAAATCGACCCTTGGCCAGCACACGATTATCACGAGTGCTGCCTTCAACCCAAAATCATGTTAATTTCAACGTTCCTCATAGCCTTAGTAAGCTGTATTTCAAATTTTAACCGATAAAAAATTATCTCGATCATCTTCCATTGTCTTCCTAATGACCCAATTCCAAATGGGCTAGATCAGATTCCCATCAGTAAACAAAATTGTTCTGATCTAATTTCGCTGTTCAAATCTACTCCTGTTTCAATAAAAAAGATGTGTGTGTGTGTGTGTGTGTGTGTGTGTGTGTGTGTGTGTTTCCCAAACTCTGTTACAGAGCTATGGTGTATGGAAAAGTTAATTTTCATGAGAAGACAATTCCAGAAGGATGCCATAGAAGTTAGGATGAAATGATTTTCCTGCCCTGACAAACTGTAATCATTTTTATTTGAGCTTAAAAGATATTGGTCTCAGTTCTGTGTTAAGCATTGCTTGGGATCTCCAAGTGATGTTCTGGATTTTTCTAAGTAGATTTGTTTCATCCAGTAATCTTTCAAGACAAACAGATAATGTGCAAGTTTACATCTAAATAAGGTAATGCTATATATCTGATAGGATTGGAAGAGCTTTTTCTGTAAAATCAGATACGGAATTCAGACAAGTACTCTTCCTGGTTGGACCAATGAAAGGCAGCAATTAGCGAAAAGCTTCAGAAGACCTTGCATCACTTTGCAGAAATTGGTACAGCTTTATTAGTATACTCTGCACCTTTTGATTACCACTTACTCTACAAAGTCCCTTTGATGAAAAG